>JAGFMF010011922.1:394123-493216 GCA_019455555.1 Galemys pyrenaicus | reverse complement strand
CTCAATCTACTAACAATGGAACTTCCATATGATCCAGCAATCCCACTCCTAGGAATATACCCCAAAGACACAAATACACTGATTCAAAAGAACACCTGCGCCCCTATGTTTATAGCAGCACTCTTTACAATAGGGAAGACCTGGAAACAACCTAAATGCCCAAAAACAGATGAGTGGATCGGGAAGCTGAGGTACATATACACAATGGAATACTACTCAGCAATCAGAAATGAAAAACTAGACACATTCATAGGAACATGGATGGAACTGGAAGGGATTATGCTTAGTGAAGTAAGTCAGAAGGCAAAAGAAAAATACCAGATGGTTCATCCCCTAGGAGGAATATAAGGGACAAATAAAGATCAAGGAAAGGAATATAAACAATAATAATAACAACAAGAAAGAAACAAAAACCAAAAATGAAAAGCCAAAGACAAAATGGGGAGACTTGGTGGGGAGGGAAGAGGGGAAGGGTGGAGGGCAGACGGGGGCACAGGGGACTGAGGTGATGGTGCACTGGTGATATGGTGATGGGGAATACATGGGGATTACAATTGATGTCAAATATATGTAAATTTTAAAAAATTATATTACAAAAAAAAGAAAGAAAAGCATGCTGCTGCCAACCACAGCCCACCCCTCCCCCACCCACATCTCAGGATGTGGTGACTAGCAGCACTGGCTAGACCAAACTCCACTCTGACATCTGGATGGGCACTGGGTGCAATACCATGGTCTGAGCTCTTCCTGACATGCTGAGTAGGGGGACTGCTCAGAGTGGGTGAGGCACAGCAGTCATTTTGAGAGCCTTTAAAGGGAAGAAAGGTAATGGGCGCTCTTTTTGTTAGAGCTGCCGTGGAAGAGAGTTGCCCCGCTGCACAGTGAGCTTTTCTTCCCTCTCTGCTTCTAACCTGTCTGGTGTGAGGATCCCCTCACTCAGCAGCAGCAGGCCACTGCCACACCCCTCTGGCTCTCACAGCTGCAGTCCATTTTGCACCTTTGGTCAGTAACTGGGCCTTCTCCCTCTCCCTGTACTCTGCCAGTCCTCCCACTTCTCTCCTGTTGGTTAGAATAAACTGTGTTTTCTTAATGCTGCACCAAAGGTCCTGTGTTTGCATTTGTGGTGATGGGTGCTGGACTTAGAACCAGTGAGAAAGTTTATGACCCAGTGACACATTTTAAACCCTTCGCCGGGTAATAGTAGTTCATGCTGCTAGTGTGGAAACAGAAGTAAGAAGGGAATAATGAAAGCTGCAATGAAGATAATATATTGGTACATAGAATGACTGTGATAACCACTTTTAACTGCACGCTTTTTCCTCAACTATTTTGCATTGTTTTATATATATTATTTTGTGAGATGATGGCTGTATGGTCAAGTAGAAGATATGTTCCACAAGGACAAAAATTGCATCATGTGCTGATAGTACTCTAACTGTGCTAGTGAAACCCAGTGTACAGAGCAAGTAAATTGAGGAACCTTTGGTTTAATAGAAATCTAGTGGACTTATAAGAAATGGGTTCAAGTCTACTCTGTTTAATTGTAGTTGTATTACTATGAGCATAATCTCTTAAAATAATGAAAACATATTTCCTGCCAGGTCTTTGTGGGAGTTAGAGAAAATAAATTTCTGAAAACATATAGTGTGTGTTTATACTTGTCCTTCTTTTAATAAGCATCTATTTAATGCTATTAGGCTAAGAATTTAGAGACGATTCCTAAAAGAAGCTAAAGTTGTTTAGAACAATGTTGGTGATGTTGGTTGAGTGTCAGCAGGTGAGGTTTTGTCTCAGAGCCATCTTTCCTAAACATACACTTGCCATTCATCTTTCTCTTTGAGTCACCCAATGTTTATCTTCTTGTTGCCATGTGAATATTTATTGCTGCTAGCAGAATTCTGAGAAATTCTGAGGTGACTGGGAGATTCCTGTACCCTCAGAATACATGCCATGTGTCACCCCCTCCCTTTGAGTTAAGAAGAACAGGCTTTTTTCTCTTGTGATTATTTCCCACTATATAACAGGTGATAGGTTGTTGAAGTAATTAGTATCCCTTATCAGTCCATTTTTGAGTTAATCTCAAGGAAGTCGATTCTGGGTGGGTCTGACTCAATCAAGTGAGACTATAAAAGAGACTGTGCCCTTCTTAAAAAATAGAGATTTGAAGCAAGTAAAAGGTTTTACTGTTAGCTTTAAAGAAAAAAAAGTCATGTTGTGGCAGATTCATATGGGAAGGGATTGATTGGTGGGCTCAAGGAGATGAGATGAACCCCAGCTGACAGCCAAAAAGATAATGGCATTTTATTTCTACAACCCCAAGGACTGAATTCTACCCAAAGTTGTGTAAGCTTGTAAGAGGATCTCAAGCTTCAAATGAAATTACAGCCCCTTGCCAATGCTTTGATTTCAACCTGGTGAGATTTTTAACAGAGCTAACTCAACTAACCTAAGGACCTGATTTATGGGAAGTATAAATAAATAAATTTGTATTGTTTTAAGTGAATAAGTTTGTGGTAACATGTTAGCTCAACAATATAAAACGAATATGTTTTAGGATAGTAATTGGTGATAATAGTTTTGTTACTCCTCCTGGATAATATATTTTAAGTCCAGAAAAGCTACATAGTAGGAATTATAGTTGTTGAAGTGGGGCACAGAAAGGCAAAGGAGGAATCTCTTAGTGTTCCTCATTAGTTGGGAAGTCATGATACTAGATATTAAAAGCTAATAATTGAGCCAAACATATGCTTTTGTGGTTTGTTTTATTCAGAATAGTAATACATGGTGAGAAAAGGATTAAACAGTTGAAAAGATGTTGGAAAATGTGGGGGGAACAGTATGATACATCGGATTGAGGAACAGGAGATGCAGCTTTGCGGCATCCTACTATCAATGAGTAGCTATTTACTGAGGTCTGGAAAATCAACCTCCTTTCTGGTGAAGTCAGTTAATGGATTCTATGATTGCTATATCTCTTTCTGATAGAAATTGCTGCAACACTTATAATTGATAAAATCTGCTGAGATTTTATTTCATTACATGGAAGGTTGTTGCAGATTACAGGATCTTAGGAAGACTTGAGTGGTGTTACACAGTCATAAATTTTAAACACGTAATATGAAAAGAATATGAATAGTAATATAACATGGAAATGCAATGTATTTTAGATAGAATAGATTTATATATGAATATAATTATATATAATATAATTTATGTGTGAAAATATAACAATACAAATTATGATAATGTAAAAAAAAGATATTGCATATCGTAGATTTGAAAGGTACTTACAATCCTCTCCCTGGGTTCCTTGCTTATGAATTTAAATTACTTCAATTATATAGTTACAAATATACATTCATGAAAGGAAGGAATCATTTTCCTTACCCCCACTTACATGCGGCCATCTTGGATTACAAATCCCAGTATGCTGTGAACTACACTTCCTGAGTGGGAGAACTACTGGGAACTAGAGGCAGAGCTGAGCATCCAGATAAAGTCATATAACACAGATGGCAGGCTCTCTTGCTTTTGATACTGTTGGCAGAGGAAGGTGGAGGAGACATGTGGAGGAGAGACAGATTGACACACTTGGAAGAGACACAGATGTGAAAAGCTAGGAGAGTGTCTCAAGGACCAGGGAACACCTGGTCCATAGCAGAAACAATAGAAGCTATTATCTTGATGTCATTGTGGACCGTGTGCTGTATTTTGAATTTTAACTCTCCTGTCCCAGCTGCCTGGGTCCTGCTTAGCCCCCTTTCTCATGGTTCCTTGCAGGAATGTACCTTAGACTGGTCGCAAGCATTTGAGCCTCAACGACCTCACTTTGAGATGACCATTTTTGGCTGAACATTTGCCCATGAGTGGATGGGTAATTTGAGGGGTTTTTTTGTTTGTTTGTTTGTTTTTTCAGAAACTATTTTATTTGGAATCTTTTTTTTTTTGCTCTCTGCACATAAATTCTATGAAAGTATTTTGTGCTGAGAATCTGCTTCCTTTGCCTTTGTGTGGTGGATGGCTGGACCCCTTTCAAAGACTGCACTCTAAGAGTTTGGGGTCCCTGGGTGACCCTTGGTCACATGCTAACAATGTGGCCTGATTGTTATGTGTATATAGTGTTATGTGTATCTTTTCTAAATGAAACACAAGATTGACTGATTCAGCAGGAATGTTAGAACAGTCCTAAGAAAGGCCTATATCTTCTCTCAAATCCCTATAACCTGCCTCCCCCTCCCATAAGACAACAGTGTTACTCCAAACAGCTGTTATTTTTGAGTCTTATGTTATTGAAAGGGTTGAATTAAACATGTATGCATAGTGTTATTATGGACATAACCTAGTCCTTATTAGAAGAAAATAAGAACTAAATGATGCTTTTCACCAAAACTAGGAAAATGCGAGACCTGAAACTGGGAACAATATTTAGTTTTTACTAAATACTGATTTCTCATTACTGATTTCTTAATGACTGAATTATAAATAAACCTGACATAATCATATATCAAAAATTTTTATTCCACTCTTCTAATTTCTAACAGCCAGTCAGTTATCTTAATGATAATTAGCATACTAAAAGTTCATTTAAAAAGGACATTATAGTAGTAACAAATCAGTGAAAGCAAAGAAATTAAAAATTGAAGCTAATATTTCATTCTTTGACTATATTAGCTGAAGCTTAAGTCATAGAAGCATTAGAGCTAGAAATATCCAATTAGGTCAGAAAGTCTTTCTCCTTAAACAGAAAAAGAAGTTAATGGTGGTGGAATGCCATCTGCTATCTTTAGATACAAGAGAAAACAAGTCAACCCTTTAAGGTCAGTCTACAATATGGCTCTACAGACTGAAAAATCATACAGAGTTTGAAAGACATAATTGCTTGAAAATATTACAAGTTGAACCTTACCTCTAAGGTCTTACCTAGGAAACATTATAAAATAAACTAAGTTGACCACTTTACTTTCACTTTCCTTCTCCCTTTCTTCCTTACTCTAATATTTTATGCAAGGTTACTTAATTGCCACCAAGTTTTTTGAATAACATCTTGCCTATTTTAGCCAACCACACAAATCTTATTTTAATTTCAAATATTCAAGCTGATTTTAACTGAATAAATGTCAGTTTTATAAGGTTCAGAACAGAGAATAAATATGCATTTGTGTGTATGCGTGTGTAAGAAAGAGCATTGCACATCAACTAGGTGGATGGCACTCTTGATTTAACCAGTCTGAATGAATCCTTGTGCAGAGAATATGCAAATTTCAGAAGCTGGTTAATTTAAAAAGCCTCATTGTTTCCTCAGACTATCTGCAAGGACAGAATGAGGCATGGACTAACAATCTGCTTCTGGCTAATTAAAACTGACAATAGTTATTTGCATCCTCAGAGTTCAAAGTATGTTAATTATAACTTAAATGTGTCCACTTTATGCATAAAGATATGTACATTAGACAAAATTTTGAAAAGGGTGAATTATATTGAATATAATTTTGAATTTCAAAATTTGAGAAGTATGTTCACAGGAATCATGCATTAATTTTAATGTAATCACTTCATAGGTTTTTTTGAACAAAAAATGCAGACAAGATTAAACACACTAGTCTGGAGAGAAAATACTGCATGCTGGATAGAAGGAAAATTGTTTAGAACCTATACAGAATACAGTGTAAGACAATTGTTTGAGACAAAAAATACTCTATTGAACAGAGTTTTTATATATTAAATATTTCTAAAATAGAATATGATATAATATGTGTAATGTCAGGACACTGTATTAGTTATTAAATTTTCAATTTTTTCTTAAAAATGGAGCTAAATATCCAGTGCCACTATAAGTGAACAATAACTGTAAAATGGAAAGCAAACTAGTTACTGAATAATGCACCCACTATAGAGATTCTCAATGCACTCTTCACTGCCTGCAAAAAGTGCAGACTGACTATAAATAAATAAACTCTTTGGTGCAACTGTTTCCTTACTTATTTTCACAGAGAACTCACCCTGACTCACCCCACTGATGGGAACTGAATACAGTGATGCATGCCTTATAGTATAAAAAAATTTACATGGTATGAATATTTAAGATGAAGAAGGACTGTTCTGGTTGGTTTTTAACATGTTTGGCAAGAACTTTCTTGGAGAAATTATACTTAGCAGCTTAAGTATTACCGGGTATTTGAACAGAAAATTACAAAAGCAAATGGTAACTTCTCCCCAATTTTATTTAATAGTTTGGGAAAACTTCATACCCAAACACTTAGGGAAGTTTTCCTACCTCTATATATCAACTCTTACCCCATTGCTATTAAGATGGTTCTATAAACATATTTGCAGTTACATGCTCTCAGAAGCATGACCAAACTGCGCAGTTCAAATGCGAGAATTTCCTTCAAGGTTCCCAATGATTACAACCAACATGATAGCCAGGGATTATATCCAGACTGATCTACGGTATTTTATTGGCAGCTTTCAGTTTTTATTCTTTCATGATTCATACACCTAAATTAGAAGACCACATGACAACCGACTGAAAAATGAGTTCCTGGAAAACAAATAAAAAATGGGGCTATTATTGATGCCTAGAGAGTCTTTTTTAAAAAGTCTTTCACTGTGAAGTGAAAATGCTCATTTGGAAAACTAATTTTTTTTAAGAAAGAAGTAGTTGAAAATCTCCAGCCTAAAGCTTTCACTGGCCTTGGAGTTCTAGTGAAGAAAGTTGTTTGGCCCTATCTATTGGTTTGGTAACCTTTCAGACAATCTATGCTTGTAGTGATCTTGGGCCTGTAGCTACAGAAGTAGCAGAATATCTGCTTTCCAAACATCCTTAGCCTATGAAAGTAACCTTTATGTGCCCTGCAGCCATTCGAAATTGCAATCTAAGTTCAAAGGAATACTAAGACATAGGCTATAGAAAGGTAAAGATATTTTCTGACTTATGTGGACATTGGAAGCAATGTCTGGAAAAAAACAGAACTGTTTTTATTAGTTTTTTTTTTTTTTTTTAGGAAAAGAAAAATCTGTAAAAGGATGTGAAGAAAAGAGCATGAACTTCAGCAATCCATGGAATCAAACATAGAGAAGCTGGGAGACAAGACATAAGATAAAAGAGAGAGGTACAGTAACCAGAGGCTGCAATGAAGAGTCCATCATCATGTTCCAAACACTATTTAGGCCTTCTGATGACAGAAGAATCTAGATATGAGGGTCAAATAAGGGACAATTTTCAAAAAGACGCCATGAAATTGAGATGAAGAATATGTTTTCCTTTAATGCATCACATAACTACTAACGTAGGAACATACTCTGCGTTTTAAGTCTTCTAGGTCATTACATAATATAATGAAATCTTGAACTTACCCTATGGTAACCTTTTTTGTCACACATCGGAATAACCAGAACATAAACACTGTGCAAGCTATTATCAAATTATCCCTCTATAGGTCTTGATAAGCATTACATATACATATATATAGAGATAGAATGCTTCACACAGAAAATGTTAATGTGTAAAGAACAATAAGACTATTTTACTATTTACTTTATTAAAAGAGACCCATTAATTCTAAAGAATAGATTGCAGAATGATGTTAGCATAAAATGTAAATTGATTTATAAAACGCAAGGAATAATTCATTATCAACAATCAGCATTAAGTAACTCACAGTCTTACCTCCTCCCACTTTCCACAATGCCATATAAATACAACACATGAACTGACTGAATAGTGTTAAGAATTTATTAAAGATGAAAGTCCTGCCCTCAAGTTCATGCTTTAAAATAAATAGAATGACTTTGGATACACACAATTCAAAGGTCAGGAAGCAATAATGATCAACTTTAAAATGAAAAAAATTAAAGGTAAATTCACATTTCTAAGTAAAATCTGTAGACAGAGTATCACATCAACTGTTTTTGTTTGTATGTTTTTAACATCACAATAAAACTATCAAAGAAATAATCCAAGGTATCGCCAGCAGTAAAACTAGTAGTAAGTTTACCTTTTATGTCCTTTCCAAGTTTATATAATGGACATGCATTAATGGAAAACATTAAATACATTTTACTTTTGAAGTATATTTTGAAAACATTTTGACAAGTTTCAAAGCATGCCATGTCTTGAGGAGGTGAGCAGTGACTAGAGGGAAAGGAAAAAAAGAAGCTAGAAAAAAGAACAGCAAGAAAATGTGGATCCTAGAGAATGGGAGAAGGAAGAGAAAAACTAACGTAAAGAGGTGGGAATTTAGAGGGACAAATACCCAGTGTAGAACTAATGTGATGATATGCAAAGAAAACTGATTCTTCCTCTTAACAGCCAATGTAGTTGGTAGCATACAATTTGAATTAATAAATTATAACTGAACATTTATCAAATCACCTACCATTCATAGTGCAAAAAGCACTGAAGAGGATACGCTGGAGAGGTGTAAGGAAGAATGACTAGAGAATTAGAGTACTGGGCTATATTTTTAAGAGAATTCACATAGATTGGTAGAGATGGAGAATGGAACATTCAAAAACATAAAGAGTAAATAAAATGTACTGGAGATATAGTAAAATAGCAGTATAAGGCAGAAGAACACCCCTAGTTCCCTGTATGATATTTAAAATTGCTATGAGTGGTAAGGGTGTAAAAAAGAAGATAAATTGTATGATTTCACACAAGGATATTTACATTTATTTATGCATTCATTAATTAAAAAATCATTTGTTATTAGCAACCACTATATGCCAAACAATCTCGCAGGCATTGAGATTATAGGGATTAGCAAAACACTAAGAGAAACCATTGCCCCAGAGTCTTTATAGTCTTGCAAATAAGTTATTAAAATGTACTGGATATATAATTTAAATATATAGTAATATTATATTCTAGCCTATGTAAAATATATTGTACCTCAAATAACTCATTATCATAAGAAACAAGTGCATAATCATTCCATGGGGATCTCATACTGGCCCTTGTTTGTGGAAAACATTAATGAAGAGATTTTAACAAAACATGCCACATGTGGGCCTTGCATTAGAACATTGGGTCTTAATACTTTGTATTGTGTGCAAAACAAAAAACATTCTGTTACCAAGATTATTTGCTGCTAATTGGGATAATGAACACTACAAATATGATCTACTTTTTCCTGTCAAAACAAAGAGAACAACATGATATCAGAGATGTCAAAACAGTCAGACATTATTTATTCTTATTCAGAATATCTTTGGCTTGTTGAAATTGAGTTTTTTTGAAATTGTGGAAGTGAATGCAATAAATCCATACACTTCTTCTGCTCAGGGACGTAGTTAAGGTGTGTGAGGGGAGGTGCAGGGAGGGCTAATAATACAGGAAAGTGTTAGTGAATCTCTTCCAGTATGAGTGAAGTTTGCAAGCCAGCATCTCAACCACCATTCTCCATTACCTCTTCATGCAATTCTATGCACAGATCTGGATATGAATCTCTCTCTGAGGCTATCCTCAGAAATGACCTACTATATTGTGGAAAGTACGCGACTCTCCTATGTAACTTACACAAAAATCAATTTTCAGTGATTGTGTGCAATAGGGATTGAGAAGTTACTACATGAAAATATTTTCACTTATTTATTTATTTTTAAGATAGAACAAGAAGGAACATCACTAGCATGACTGAATCAAGCACTAAGGTACATCGCCTTACTAATTTTTTCCAAAAAGACGGATGAAAACACTGACGCTTTCCTTAGGCAGATTACTCAAGCAGATTCTGACAGTGAGAGCACTTGGGGGTTAATCTTTACAAAGAATAAATTCGTTTTGAGCAGTTTCTCTTATATGTTGGATTAGGATCAAGCATTATTTTCTTAAATTAAATATCATCCATCCGTGTCATCTTTTCCCTCCACCCCCTACTGGCATTAGAAAATAGAGACACATCCACTGTTCCCCAAACAGAGGACTTTGCTGTGTTTGGGGATCACCTGGTGCCCTTACTAGGTTGCTGAAAGACTCTGCTGAATGACACCCTAACACCCATTTGTCTATTTCCTGAGCTCATCAGACAATACATTTTCATTTAGAAATGTTCTATTTCAATACTCTCCTGAAAATTTTGAAAAAGACCTTTTTATACTGCTTATCATTGCTACATTCTAAAAAGCCCTATCTTTTTGTTATAGTGTAATAACTGATAAAATAAAGAGATGTACTCTTCTTTCCTTCTCTCCAATAAAATAGGACATTGGTATACAGTGGATTAATTCTGTTAACAAGATGGGAGCTAAAAATGTTCTTTGGAGGACAGATTATGTGAACTGTGCATTAAAAAATAAATACGCTTCATAGTTGAAAAAAGGTTTGAAATGATATGAAAGATATTTCAAGTAGAGAAAATAAAATAGAGGTATGAAAACAGATAAAACATTCAAACAATGGAGAAGAATGTCAGAAGGGAGCACTGTGATATAATAGTCTGATAGCGGCAGGGAGAGGCTAACCTGAAATATTTTTCTTGGGAAATGCACAGGCAGATAATTGAAATATTTGAATCTTGATGTCTGTCTGTGTGTGTCCACATGCACGCTGTGTTTGTGTCTCCAGAGGCGGAAACATATTTAACAAGTGTATTTCATATGTTCTGTCACAAAAGTATCTTTTTTTCTCTTTTATACTCAATTTACACTGAGATATAAGAAAACAAATGCTATCACATGTAATTTGCTTTTAAGGTTAAAAGAGGTAGTTAATAAAGGTAGCTTTGGATATGGTAGGCATAGACTTATGGTGGTTCTTTTATACATACATTTAATAGAAAATCATTCACACTGTTGTCTTTTACTTTTAAAAATAAACTAGCAAACTGAGAATGTCCTTGTATTTTGAAAACATGAAAAATAATGCAGCCTTAGAAAAACTCTCAGATCTCAGTTAAGATTGAAAATGTTAAATATCTTCTGATCTGGACAATGGGGTAAATAACACTGACAGGAAAAATGATTCTTCTCCTACTATGTTCCCTCATCTATATTTCAGTACCATCCTGAATGACAGTGTATTACACTTCTGAAACTGTATCCTGAAAATTCAGATTATGATACTTATGATGTCACTAATGTCCCAGATTGATATTCTGGGTTCTAGTAACCCATGATTCTAACTGCTTGCAAGAGATGGGCTTAAATAATGCCTGCTCCTAAGTCAATTATTTGAAAATAGAACCCATAATGTGAGATTTACTATGATACTCTTAACTTTGTAGTGAATTGAAGTGTTTGTAGCGTCTGTAAAATTGACTGATAGTTTCTCATACTGCCAGCAGTTCTACAGAGAATAAGACTTTTATGTGCAGAAAAGCAGCAAGGTCAAACAACTACAAAAGGTGGACTGGAAATGCTACTTCTGATTTTATAGAAATACTGAAAGCAGCTTATACAAATGCTGTGCTTCATGCAAGCAAATGTGTGGGGAGAACACTGACAGAAAGGGAGGATGATAAGGAATAACAGATTCATGGGCACTGGCTTGGCAAACAAAGAGATAGATGCAAATTGGTTCAGATAGTCTAGTTAATGTCTTTTAATATTTTATTTGGGGAACACATGCATTGTTTTCTATCTTCCATTTTGGCAGGTGCAAAAATATACTACTATACATCAGGAAGCAATCACAGAAGCTTATACTAGTCAAGTGGGAAAAATAATTTAGTATTCTTTGAATCAAGTTAGTCAATGGCTTCACTCTCTAGAACTGAGACTAAGTTGTCAAATTTGCATAAGAATGTACTTCATGTGAAGACTGGGGAGTAGGCTCTTTTTCCTCCCACCACGTATATTAGAGATCACAGTGGGGTCTTCCCCATGCATGACTTTCATCAAGTTCATCATTCTGCCCTGTGAGAATCAAAGTCCAGTTATGAACTTCTTTCTCCCCACATAAATAAATTTCCTATAGTATCAAGGCTCAGTGTTAACATATTTTGCCCTTATTTCATAGAATTTTATTACTTTTTTCACAAAAGTGTTGAAATTCATTTCCAGAAAACGTGTCCTTTTATAAATCATTCCCCATTTCCTTCCTGTAGTTTTTATTTTTTTTAAGAGTGTTTGGGTTAAGCAGTAACTCTTCCTTACTAATACTCCCACTCAATCTTGCTGGGTAGTCACTAGTTATATGGTATGTTATAATTCCTGACAGACAAATTTGTCCATTTGCTCGCTTCTGATTCCCATGATATCCCAATAATTGCATTGCACATTAGTAAGTTTCCAGGCAGGCCTGTGGGGCTCCTCTACTGAGAGTCTTAATTAAACTTGTTCTAAATTAAAACAACCTTTGCTGAGACACTTGTCAGACCAGCTTTACGGGCTTGCCTAGGACACAGGAGGCAATGCCAGGATCATTGGAAGCACGACAGGGAGCAAGACCTAAGCAGTAAACCTGATGATTCACAGGGAGGTAATTTATTATACCCACCAGACCTGCTAATATGATGGAGGACAAGCAGGGAGGTAGGAGGGTTAGGAAAGAATGTAAAATATTGGGGTAAAGAATAAAAGTAATTTCATAGTGGCACTGCATGCATTCCCTTCCTATTAAAAAGCTACCAAAATAAAACAGAAGCCACAGCTTTATTTTACAGTGTGAAAAACAGTTAAACATGCAGTCTGCTAAGGTAGGGTTTAGTGAGATTAGTACTGGATCTTATCTCCACACCTCATCTACATTTTTTTCATATTATCTGTGAATTTCTCACCATTTAGTAACAGCTCAAAAGCAAACTCTTCCTGTAATTCAGTAACCTCATATTCCCTTCATCCTTTCCTTATCAGGAAAACTATTATCAAGAAACACAAATATATAAATGAACAGTAGGGTTCAACTTATTAATTTGTTCATGTATATTTATATTTGAGAGGAAAAACTCACTCAGTGTAAAACCAAAACATGAAATTGAAAATATAAAATCTCAAATTTGGTGTAGTGCTAGACCAGTATTTCCTTCTGGAACGTGTTGTTTTGGCTATACATAATTTTTTTTTGCTAAAATGATCCTGCATAGCATGATATCAAACAATTGAAATGCAATATTCTATCATATAATTGTTAGGAAATAACTATATTTATAATTTAATATTATGGAACATATTCCATGGTAAGAAGGAAATCCTCCTGTTTGCAACAACACACATTGACCTTGAGACCATTATGATAAGTGAGGTACATCAAAGACAAACACCTTTAACAAGTACATCAGAAAAGACATATACCTCAATATAGCACACAGATTTATATTTTATATATTATATGTAATACTTAGTATATCAATTTATCTTTTAAAATATATATGGGAAATAATATTTTCACATTTTCTGCCTGGAACTTAATATTTTTTGTTGCTTTATAGAAAAATATTTCTTGTGAGAGAGATATTACCATATCATAGAAAATTCTTGTCATCGTAGACCATGCCCTTACACATGATTAATGGGTTCCTATCTGGTAGATTGTCTAGGAGGCAATTATAATCTTCTTCACTGTGTTACTTTTTTTATAGAAAACAGTAATAGCAAACTAATATTTTTTTCTCCTCAAAAATATAATTAAAGAATGACGTACTTCCGTTAATACATAAAATAGTTTTCAAATACTTCCTAAATTTACTTATTGGTGGGTTAGTCTTTATATCACACTGTCATCAAGCTGTAGTCATGAGATTGGATTAAGTAGAAGCAGTTCAAGATATTGAGTAGGTAGAAAACCTGAAGATTGTTTCCTTTGAAAGAGACATTAGAGAGAAGAGAATTTCCTCTACTTCACAGCTGAAGTAGCTGAATTTGTTCAAGTGGGTGGTTAGGTTCCTATTATGAAGTAAATCCTGCATCCACTACTATAGTCTAGGAGAATGACACATCTTTATTTATTCTTTTTCTTAAAATGTTTGGTTTCTTTTCTTGGTGTAGAATTTCCACCACCATGTCCCCCGTGTGCCATCACCATAGTCCCTTGTGCTCTTCCAGTCCCTGCCTTGATTCCAATCCCTCCCTAATCCCTGCAAAACACCTCTGATTTATAGTTGTCTGTTTATATTGTTGTTCTGTGTTTTGTTGTTGATGTTATTTTTTTTCCTTGATCCCCTATATTCCTCCTATAAGTGAGACCATCTGTTATTTTTAAATGTTAAGTGTCCTTCTATTTAGGAAAATGCCTTGATGGGACTTTGTGGTCATCCTGGATTGTTGAAGGACATTATTTGCTCACAGTAGTTTTCAAATCAGCAAAAAAGGGGATTTTATATAAAAGAGGGAAGATTGAAAGAGATAATTAATGCATGGAGCATAGTATCTGGCCCATACTATGTGTTCAATTAATATAATATTTATGTAAGAAAATTAAAAAAAAGATTCTTCATCACAATTTCTTTTTGACTGAAAACTTCTTAACTTGTATAATTAATTAATTAATGATTTTTGGTGGAAATCGTACATGGTGGAGGATGTTATCTAAGAATGTAAATATTTAGGGCAAACCAGTCACACTCAATGTATTTATAAAGATAGCTGTACCTGCCTTACTGATTTCTTGAATAATTATTAGGAAATAGTTTCATATTCATCTTTTTTTGGTAAATTTATTTATTTATTTTCTTATATCACTGTTAATTTTTATACAGTTATTTATTACTCCCCTCAGGTGCAGTCTCCTATGTTCTCCTGCCACCAAAACACCCATAATCTATCACTAGAATCCATTGTTGTCTTCCCTCCCATGTTTTTAAACCTATTCCTCCCTGTCCCCTGCTGTATGCCTCAGATCCATGTTCAGCTTACAAATTCTGTCTTTTTGCTTGACCTTTTTTTGGTTTCTCTATATTCCAAATATAAGCAAACCCACTAATATTTGTCTTTTTCCTTCTGGCTTATTTTACTTAGCAAAATCCTTTCCAGCTCCATCCATGTTGCCACAAAGGACATGAGTTTATCATTTTTGATTGCTCAGTAATAATCCATTGTGTATATATGCCACAACTTTTTGATTCATTCATCTGTTTTGGGGAATTTAGAATGTTTCCCTGTCTTGGCTATTATAAGTAGTGCTGCAGTAATCATAGAAGTGCAGGTTTCCTTTTGAATTAGTGTTTTTGTGTTCTTTGGGTGGATTTCTAGTAGTGAAATTACTTGGTCATACGGTAGATCTATTTTCAGTATTTTTAGGAACCTCCACACAGCCTTCCATAGTGCTGAACTAGTTTACATTCCCACCAGCAGTGTAAGAGGGTACTTTTGTCTCCACGTCCTTGCCAGCACAACTTGTTTTTGTTGTTGTTTAATATGTGCCATTCTCACTGGTGTGAGGTGGTATCTCATTGTGCTTTTGATTTGCATTTCCCTGATAATTAGTGATGTTGATTTTTAATTTCATAATCAGTTGCCACAGAAGGTGACTTGTTCAAAAATTACTTAGAGATGTTATTAATAGTGCTATGATTATTATTGTGATTATTTATAAATAGGCTCTAACCAAGATCATATATGATGTACTCTTCACTCAATTTGCAACTGTCATTAATTTACTTAAATCAACAGGGATTAAAAACATTCTCAACATTAGTAAGAAAAGTCTGTAAAATAGGGGATGTAAAGCAAGAAAGGAAAACATATTTTATCAATATAGAAGGAAAAAGAGAATGGAGGAAACTCGTACAATAATCTGACTTTTATTTTTGCTTCCTCAAGCAAGATCACATTTTTAGATAAAATTAAATGAATTGTCTACTTCCTTAGCACAGAAGATACAGTCAAGGCATACAGTTAATTTAAAATACTCCTAGGAAATACTGCAATGTGAATAAAATAATATCACTCTGTTTGGCTGTCTGTTACTTTGAAAATTAGTTTTATCTTTCTGATATTTAAATCAAAGCAACATTGTATACTGTATTATCAGATATTTTCACATACTCCATTATACACACACACACACGTTGCCGTGCAATTAGTGTATATATTGTTCTACCCTACTAAATCTCTTTGTGTGTTAGGGTCATGTTTTTATCACCTCTGTATCACAAACAGTTTCTTGTGCAGAGTAGGTACTTAGCAAACGTGTGTTGAACAAATTGTTGATAATGACAGTCATTTTACTTTTCATTCTTATAAAGGTGAGGGGTGCAGTTCCTACAATCATACATGTTTCTGTAATCATAAAAGATGAAAGCAGAGCAGCCATCCATTAAAAATCTGATTACCTATACATCAAGCAGCACCGTAATAATACTTTTATCTCCATCATTGAAATGCATATAATTAGTTTCAAGATTGCACATGTCTAATAAGATGATTTTGTTATTTAAGGGACTTATAACTCTGCCAGAATGTCATGAAAATAGATTCATATATGTTCTTTCTCGAGCATTTCAAAAACAAGTTATAAATATAACTAATGCATCCCTTATAATTGGAAAACAGATCTAAGTACATTGCCTACAAACTTTACTAATGTTTCAATGTTTGTCATAAATGAGACCTGAAAAATTATATAAAACAAAATTGCACAAGGGAATTTTTCATCATATTCCAGGGTGCATACATGTCAGTAAATCAAACTGATATTATACCATCTAAATATGATAATTTATGATTAGGTCCATAAAGCAAATTATATCATCCTAAGTTTTTTCTTTTTTCTAAATTTTTTATTACAAACTGCCATTGGATATGTTCACATCACAATATAGAATTTCAATACTTCAGTTAGACTGACAAAGAAACTACTGTATTTTCCAGATATGAATAATTATATCTGTAGTCACAATAATTGCATAACTGTATACCAGAAGATCCAGTAAAGAGATACTGTAAACACTTGACAGATGATCTTTGACATACTGAGCAGAAAAATGAGGGCATATGTTACAATAGGACTCTGATATAATTATGTGAGTGATGACTATAAATCAGTAATATTTTAAATCTATTTTTAATTATTCATTGCTTTTCAACAAAACATTTCTACAATGGTGAACACTGTAGGATCTTTTAATATGTCTATGTAATGTGGCAAATATCTCTACAACAGGAAAAAGAAATGGCAAAAATATGAAATCATCCATACGATGAGCTCAGACATATACAATTTATATTTGACATTTATGCAGCTCTAGGTCCACATTGTAACATTTTTTATATTAGCCAATCCATGACCATTATTCCCTCATTTTTTCAGAAAACTCTCTCATATGAAAACCGATGTACAAGAATTTCCTTTGTTTTTCATTTCTTGGCACTTACACATAGTTTGTGATATTCTTAACTGAGAGAGCCTATTAATTGCATATGTATTTCCAGGGACAGATTTTAAAAGCCCCATGAACAAGGAATGTGTGGTATATGTCTGTAATAAACAATAACTTAATGAATGCTTGATAAATATCTTAGTAGCTCTAAAAGGCATGTGGTTGTTGCAATTTGCTGCTTATGAAAAATAAATTTAGTTTTCAAAGAAGTCCACAATTCTTAATTTTAATACAAACAAAATAAAAAATAACAGAAATCATGACAATTTATTTAAAAATTGATGATTTCAGTGAAATTGGGCTATTTTCATTAGGTAAAATACTTAGGTTCACAAACACATAAATCATACTCAAAGTCAAACTGAATGATAGAAAAAACAAAGTGTAATATTTCCTTGATTAAAGTGAATTATATTAAGAAAACTAAAATGATCTAAAGTGGTATTTAAAAACTATATTTTAATGAAAAGCATACTATTTTTGTTCTACCATCCTGCATGGTTTATAACATACTTTCCATGGTCCATAAATAGCAGTACTAAATTTCAGAGTCACAACTGTTAAATGAACAATAAATATGAAGGACATAGGCTAGAGTGTATAAGGTCTTATTAATTTTATCAGTAAAATCCTCTCCCTATATAGTGTTGAACTTGTATGATCAATGAGTAGAACAGGGAACAAATGAGGACAAGATTTGGGCCATTCAATAGTTATAATGGGTTTCTACAACTAGTTAACTACTTAAAAAATACACTTTGCCTTTTGGTTACACATTATCCCTTTCCTTACAGTTAATCTTAAAATTAGTCATAAAGGAACTAGGAAAGAAGAGAGTTTGTGGATAGCTCACTGATGACCATTGTGAACACAGAGTATGAATCGGTACCAGCAGAAACAATATACAACATTTGAGAGAGAAGACACCTCCAGAATTGATAAGGCATCTTTTCCTGAAGTAAACATTCTTCTTCTCTTG
Source organism: Galemys pyrenaicus (assembly GCA_019455555.1). Classification (NCBI taxonomy): domain Eukaryota; kingdom Metazoa; phylum Chordata; class Mammalia; order Eulipotyphla; family Talpidae; genus Galemys; species Galemys pyrenaicus. The sequence continues at coordinate 474,979 of JAGFMF010011922.1, read as the reverse complement.
TAAAAGCTCTTAGAGATGTGTAACTGCTTTTATTTGTGTCATTTTCACTCTAACTCATAATTCTTTATAGTTAAATTTAACATTTTCAGCAAGAATCACAGAATAAATGATCCCCATGTTCTCCATAGGTTTTTTACTTTACCCTATCAAAGAACTTGAAATAATTAAAAAATAATGTTCTTCAAAATGATCGATTTTATCAAACAACTCTCAGTTGGCTTGTAACTTTGACTCCCCAGCTTACCACTGTTCTACATACTCTCTATATTGCCAGATCCTCTCCCTATGATTAATTGATCAAAAACAATGTCAACCATAAAAGTGTAAATTGTACAACTCAGTGCCCTTCCAATTTTTTGCAAAGCACATTTTCTTGGATAAGTGAACATATGTGAAGTAATAAATCTAAAAAAAAAACTGTTTATGAGGTAATGCTGCAAAAATCAAATCGTAAGTCACAATTTATGTGTAAAATGATAAATGCTCACTGAGATTTTTCATTATTTTGGTTTCTTTTGGGGGTATGTGGTTTTCTGTTTGTTTTTTTGTTTTGGTGTGGTTTTCATTATAAAGAAGACAAAAGGAGATGTTTGTAAGTTTGTTTGTTGTGCAGGAAAGTGCTAACATAATCACTATGACTAAATGAATGTCCAATCATTGACATTCCATCATAAAATGGAAGATTTTGAAAAGCTTAGTAGGCAGCTGAAACTATCAGAGAAATTACAGTTGTGGGGAATATATTAAGTTCTATAGAGGAGCATTGGAAACGTGAATACTGGACACATGGAATGTGGCTAATCCAAATTCAGATGTACTGTCAGTGTGAAATAACTTATCATGAAATGTCTGACTATGAAAAAACAGCCAAATGTCTCATGTTAGGCACATAGTAGGAATTTTTCACTCATTAGCTATTGTTCAGTTTCTTTATAATAATAAAATGTCAGCTGGCCATTGAAAAGTCTATTATAAAGATTACATTTCCCAACCTCCTTTTTACAAAACTACATGTTGTCACGAAGTCTGGTTTCAGCCAATGAAATGTAAGTGGAAGTGTCATGTGTGATTCCTTCAAAAGGAAATGAAACTGTCCTCTCTATCTCCAACTAGTGCTGGAATAGAATGGTCCTGAGTTCTGAAATACATGAAATTATCATGTTAACCTTAGCATAATTATATTAAGACTATTTTGTGAGAGTAAGTTAAATACTATCTTTTTAAAAAATATATTATTTCTTTGTTCATTTGTATACAACACCATATATGAATCAGAGGTATTGGTTCACATCTCTTCACCTTATGTTACCACAACACACCCTCCACCTGGTAAATTCTATCTTTTCTAATCTGTTTTTAACTAGTGCATAATATTCCATGGCGAATGTACATCTACCATAGTCTATCCAGCTGGAATAATGGACACTCCAGTTGCTTCCTGCTCATTACCAACACAAATACTTTAGCAATGATATCCTCATGTAGATTTATGTGAAGATTTCTTTGAAAAATTACTCAATAGAATTGCTTAAATATATATATTACATTTTTCTAAGTAGTGCCAAATTTTTCTCTACAATGGTTACACCAACTTACAGTTCCTTTAACGAGCACTTTTAGGACAGACAGGTGGTGAGACACCATTGTAATCTACAGCCATATACTCAATTAGCATGTTCAGAAATAAGGAGCAGAATATGAATCTCACAGAAGCTCTGCGAAGGAAGGAATAGCATCTATTTCTGCACTCCATTGTAGACTAGTAACTGACACACAGTAGTAGTTCCATAAATATTTGTTGAAGAAAAAATGAGTGAATATGTACATTCACAAAAGCAATTACTCTATGCAGACTTAATTCACAGTTATTAGGGAAAGCCTGATGGGAGTACAATACACATTTTTGCTTGAAACACATTGCTTTCAGATCTTTGCATTGCTTGCTCCTTCAAAAATTTCCTTTTGAGAGAGCACAGTCCTAGTCATCATAACTAGAACAGCATTCCACCCCATGCAATCAAACATCACACTAAATTCCCTTACCTGTTTCATTTTTCCTCAAGTATCTTTTCATGTACTAAAACTACCTGAAAATGATATATAATATACTGCCTTCCTCATTGTGATGCAAGCTCCACAAGGGTAAGTGCTTTATTCCCATTTCCTAGAACTGTAAAGTACCTTATATAGGCAAAATACTTGGTATATTTGTCAAATGAATGAACAAGCTATCTTATAGTCAACCAGTCAACAAGCACTGAATCACTCCATAGAGAGAACCATGCTAGACATCATGGTATATGTGACAAATCATGATCTCAGGCTACTAATTAATAGTTTGACAAAGCAGAAAACACAGTGCATACAAAAAGCTAACTAGTAAGACTAGGCAGTTTGATGATGAGAAGCAGCTAATAAGTGGCTGGAGGAACTTAGGGGATAGAAGATTGAATCTTAAGTTTGTTATGTAAGCTGGCAAAGTAGGAGGTATGGGCTCTCTCTCTATGGGAAGTGACATGCATGAGTAAATAAAAACTGAAAGAAATGATTTCCTTAAATATGCATATAGTTTTCCAGTGTACAAAGCACATTATCTATCATTTAATCTTCAATAATAATTTTTGTGGTCCAGAGAAGAGGGATTAATATCCAATTTGAAACTCAGACACTAACTTTCTTAAATCTGCTTCATTGGAGTGGAAGCAAAATCCATCTTTCTGATTCTTAATTTAGGGTCCTCTCCTTGATACCAGGAGTCAAAGGGCAGAGCTATTACACAGCTGGGATCTTGTCTCTAAATATAATTATGAGGTGTTTCTCCTGGACATGTTTGGATAACTGTGGCTGATTGTGTTTCTATTACCTGTGTTTATCTAATCTCCCCATTAGATTAAGCGTCTCCACAAGGATTGGGTTATGACCTCTATTTCTTTTGTAATTTTCACAGAACATAGTATAATCGAGAGGTGTTGATTGGCCTATTTTTAATGTAAAGCAATATTATGAAAAAGGAAAGCAAAATAAATTCTAATAAAATGCATTATAAATTAAATTATTTGCAGAATAAGCTACAGAGCTATATATACACACAGAAATACATAGTCTACATAATTTCATCAAGAGATGATTGCCTACTGCCAGTGCCTACTCAGATCCTTAAAGACATCTATTTATAAATTATCTTTATCACAGACTGAAGGTCAGAGAAACTAACATTTCAGTTGTAGATTTTCATAAGCAAAAGGAGAATCTATTGTTTCTATTGTATTAATCACACATTAAATTACTTAGCTCTTATTCTACAAGAAAGGAAAATATGTTTAAAATAAGCAGGAACTGAACATTTTATTTTTATAGAAAATTTTACTTTAAATACTGCTAAAATAAATAACCTGGCCCTAACTTTCACACTTGAATTGAAAATGAAGAAACAGAAATGTTTCTGTTCTAATCTATGTCTAGGATGCTTGTCATATTTCTCCCTTTCTTTTGACATATTACTAATATAAAATATTATTTTATTTTAGAAACTACAATTAAGTTTAGGGTAATACTACGTAATATTTTTAAATCATGAATGAAATTAATTAAAATATGATTTAAAAGTAACATAAAATAAAAGCCACAACATGACTAGAGCTATAACATTAATATTTGACTATACATTTGTCAACTCTGACTTTAAAACAGTACTCAAACCTTGCATTAGGAAATAAATATATCTATGGCTATTGTTAAAGAACAGGAAATTACTTCCACATTAGGATCTCAATATTTCTTTTCTTTTCTTTTTTTTTTTTTTGTGGGATTTTAGGTAAGTACAGAGCATTGAGGTATTCTAATCACTAGTCTATATAAGACAACGCTTACATACCTTCCATAGTTATTCCTGAATTCCATTCCTATTCCCATTCCCTGCCATAGATTCCCATGAGATTTTTTTTTCAATTATCTCTACTGAAGTAATGTTAGTTTACAACAATGTATTTGTTTTAGGAATTTTGGTTATTTATAAAACCTACAAACTCCGCAAATGTATGTTTTCACACCATGCCCAACATCAAAACCCCAGTAATTGACCACCATGCTCCATTCAGCAGCCTCTAATACCCTCCTCTTCTGTTTGACTCAGTATGCAGTCATATGTTAAGGTTTGTTATTGGTTTGGTTTAGTCTGGCCCTTTGCTCTATTTCTGTATATACCACATACAAGTGAAAACATCAGGTATTTGTCTTTCTCCTTCTGACTTATTTAGTTTAGCATTATCCTCTCCATTTACATCCATATTGTTGCATATGGAAAGAGTTCATCTCATTTTTTATAGCTAAGTAGTATTTCATTGTGCATGTATACCATATTTTTCTAATTCTCTCTTATGAACACTTAAGTTGTTTCCATAACTTGGCCTATCGTAAATAGAGCCACAAGGAATATAGGAGTGCATGTAGCCCCTTGCATTCTTGAATTCTATCTAAGAGTGGATACTGTGATAGGTGTTGAGTGGTGCACACAATCCTGAAATCCCAGAGACTCTGTTGGGGACTGCCAAGTGTCTCTTCCTACTGCTGAACTCAGTCCTTGGCCACCTTAGTGTTCTTTGTTTGACTTTAGACCAGGCTATCCACTCATTGAGAACATGCACTCTCCTTCTCTGGGCCAGGGCAGCAGAAAAACCAGGGTAAGTGTGGGGTAAGAGCCAGTATTCCTCCTGGTAAACTGGGACCATTCCTGACTTACTGATACTCAAGCTTTCCTACCTTTCCAATAGTTTTTAGCTCTCATTCTTTCTAAAACATGTTCCTCATATTCCCAGCTCAATTCCCAATCTAGCTACTTCTTCTAGACACATATCCTCAGTATCCCTAAAGGAAATGATGACTCAAGGATACTGTCTTTCCTCCAGTCATATTCTTCCCTCCCACCATCTTCCACTCCAGCTTCCTCAATCTAATATGTTTAATATATTCTCTTGAATATATTTGCAATGTTCTAAAATATCTATGTTGTTATATGTGTATATTTATATACAGTACTAAATGGCAGTGTTACTAGTCTCATTTTATTTTTACTTTTTAATTCAACCACTTTTTATAATTTAAATTTTTTAAATAAAAATTGTATATATTTAAGGAGTACAACATGATGATTTGATATACATAGTGAAATGATTACTACAGTACAGCTAATTAGCATATCATCATCCCCTCAGATAGTTATAATTTTCTGCATGATGAGGACACCTCAAATTTAGTCTCTTAGAAAATTTTCAGTATTCAATATAGTGTTATTAACTACAGTCAACATGATGTATATTAGATCCCTAGCTTTAAGTGCAACTTTATACTCTTTACCAACATCTTTCCATTTCTGCTACCTCTCTTTCCTTCTACTCTGTTTCAATGCATTCAATATTTTTGGAATTCCGTATGTGACTTCTAGCAGTTGCGTGTGTGTGTGTGTGTGTGTTTGACTTATTTCACTTAGCATTATGCCCTCCAGGAATGGGTATATAAAAATTTGATCAACATCACAAATCACAGGAAAATGAAAATCAAAAAACATTGAGATATTATGTCATACTTGAGAGTGGCTATTATCAAAAAGACAAGAAACAATAAGTGTTGCTTGCGTCAATTCTGCCTGGATCACTGCTGGTACCAGCACTATGTATGAGCATAACAGAGAGTAGAAAACAGATTGCAGAAAGTGACCCAATAAAGAAACAGGAATAAATTGATTTGAGTTACTGCCCCAAGAGACAGAGTTTGCCATTTGGGTCTAACCAAGTTCATTGTTTGATAAAACAAAAACATCAGCTCTTCAGTGTTATAAAACAGAATCTAGAGTCTTCTTAGAAAAACAATTCTAAGTGATATTTAAGTCAAATAAGAAATCAGGTAAGAAATTAGGAAAATATTTTTAATTGAATAATAACTATAACATTAATATTATTGCCTCTAAATTTCTCAAATTTGATAAGCAAGATATTAAAATAAAATAAAGAAATGAAAAATTCCTGGATCTCAAAAATTCCTGTTCTTAATCGGGCCCTGGAATTTTCATTTTTTACAAGCATTTCCTGGGGTGTTTGTGAACCTCTCAATGTATGAAATGCTGTTATTTCTAAATTTTGGATTCCTGAAGAGTCTATCAACCTGTAGTTAAACATCCAGCTCAGTTTTCTTATTGAACTTTAGAACATGGGAATAAATATTATTTCCTTCAGAAATTATTTTGATTTAATATTCAATACACTTTTCTGGAATAGCTACCAGATACCAGATATCTAGACTACTTTGGCTGGGACCTTTCCACTCATCTCTGCTGGTAAAAAAATATCCTGATATGAGTGACATTGTTTATTAAGATATCATCATCCTTGCAACCCTTGAAGAATGAAAAAAGCTACCTTAGGAAACATGTTGTAGCAGAACCTTCTCAGTCACTTGGCATGCCTTTGATGCTTCACTAAAATTTACTTAGGGGGTACATGCCAAAACAGCACAATGCCTGTTATAGCATTATATTATAGCTATGTATTAATACATAGCATTCAAAGTAGGCTGTATAATGAAATTAAAGGATTATATAATTTCTTATTACTCTGGAACTATACTTTTCAATGTAATTTATACATTTGTAGAATTAAGAGAGAAACATATAGAAGAGATTCTACTCAGTCAATTTGAATTTAATTGCCTATCAATCAAAAACAGTGAAGCACTAATAATAGAATACCATCACGAGTCCGTCATCAAAAGCCCAACATCTTCTAAACACTTTTAGGAAGAAAACTAGCAAGTGGTTCTATATAAGGGAAAAAGGGTCACCATGACTCTGAGAAATGCCTTCAAAGTAACGAACTGCCTTGTCTTCTTATTTTTTTCTTCATTTTGCTCATCCTTCTCCTAAGGAATTCCCCAGTGGAATATATAGCTGTCCGATTTTTGTGCTGTCGATGAAGCTAAATCATCAAGGACTTCTTGTCACGAAATGTCACTTGAACACTTTTTCTTCAACTGTTAGATGTCTTAGCTTATTCCAAAATCTAAGTGCTTATTCAGTCTTCCAATGAACCTATAACAGATCTTGCCATAAGATATATTCTTTACAATAGTTCTTCAGCTTTGATCTGCAGAGGACCCTCATCACAAAATTTACCATTAGAAATCTTGTTTACAAAAAATTTATTGCTCTGACAATTTACTAAGAATGTGATTTTTCTATCATTTTGTGATGTGAAATTCAATTAATAAGTATTTGGCAACTTTTAATTGAGTACTTCTTTTAAGTTTAGCTATTTCCAGTTAGATTAACATTATTTTTCAGCTCCCACAATAAATGTTGTCTATATGTTATTGTTTGTACATATATAAAATCTATAAAATATTTGTACACAGTCTATGTATAAAAAAATCATTAGATTTGAAATACAACTCTTCCCTCAGCACTAGCTTGGAAAAAGGATAGATCAAGTCTTTCATTTTATATTCATGTTACCCAGAGAATGTCAAACATGGAATAAATTTCCCCCTTCTCTCCAAGTCAAACCAAATCTTGGGTAAATGACTTTTCCCCATTCATTTGATATGAATGGATGCAAGTTTTCTTATCCTTAATCTGTTACTTATAACAGTCATGATAAAGGGACAAAATCTGGATGGAAACAGTGACTGTCACGTTACCAATAAATGTATGTCACAGTTCTAAATGTCCATATATGCAATGTACTAATGACTCTAATATGCTCCTCTCTGAACCTACTCCACTATCTGAAGTTACTGATCCTCTGACTATTAATTGTTAAGGAAACACAGTATCCAGAAGTTTGGATATAACTTTGGATTTTCAAAAAAGCAGGGCCAGAAAGAAGGGAAGATTAGCATCAAAGTTGCCTCTTAAATTGTTTCTACAATAAGGTGGAAAGGTGATTGCAGTAAACTTTGCCACTAAATGAAACTATAGAAATGCTAAGTTTTGCCAGTAACAGAAACCAGAAGCCAGAATATCTATCTTCCTCCAAGGGTCGTGACTCACTGGTAGGGCAGAATAGCTAACCAGTAAAGGCATTTTAGACAGGGTAGAGTGGGTGTCATACAGCTGACCTAGTAAGCCAGGGACTGGGCACAGACTCACAAACTTTGAAAGGAGACTCTCATTCAGTGAGATTTTGCCTCACGTGCTAGTACTATTGAGTTCAGTTACAGAACATCTGGCTGCTTAGATGATGGAAAAACATTACCTCCTTTTGGGGAGTTATAAGAGGTGGGCTGCATACACACCGAACCCCCCTCTACGTTAGTCAACCTAACAAGCTAGGAACTGAGAATAGACTGAGTGGGGTATGCAGACCTTATGCAAGGAACCCAAATCAGTGAGCAGGGATTTCAGACCTTGCCAACCAGTACTGGGACTGTTCAGTTCAGTTGCAGAAAATCTAGTTACCAACCATGCAGCAGGGAAGTCCTTTCTCCCATTCCCGCTTTCCTATGAGAAGTGTTAAGAGAGAGATGGTTGCATGTTTTACACTAGAAGGGAGTCTTCCTCACTTCCAAACATTGTATGGGCCACAAAAATCCTACACTACCCAACCAGGACTGGTGACAAACATTTGGCACTACACATCAGGGTTTGCCCCAAACATATTAGGCACCCCACACCAGGGTCTACACCAAGTCCTTTGTTCTCTGAGCCAAGGCTCTCACATCACACAATAAGGGCAGGAGGAGCAAGGATGTGTGGCTTTGGAATTCGGGCTCAGTGAAACAGTGAATAGTTTTTACTTCATAGAGCAAGGAAAGAAGAGGAAGTGCAAATATCTCTGACTGGATTATCCCTCTCTCCCCACCAGACTGATTTTGAGTCTTTGGACTCCAGTTCCTCATGAGCTAGCAAGTTAAACAAACAAGATAAGCAAAAACAAAATGTAGTGTCCCAAATAGAAAAAAAGCAAATAAGGCAACGTACATGCCTAAGAGAACATCTCCACACAAGGCAGAAAGCTGAAAAAGATTTAAAGTCTAGAAAACTATATAAAAGACACAGAATTTTAGGACCTAACAAATATTTTAGAATAACAATTTTAAGAAAGTTTAATTAAATTCTGGAGAGACAGACAGAAATATAAGTATAAGATTTCAGAAAAGAGATTCAGGAACAAAAAGTGTTCTTTACTAAAGAAACTGAACATACAAAATGAATGAAAGGAAAACAAATATGGAAAATATATAAAATAGACTTAAGATAGCTGAAAAAAAATTTGGAAACAGAATTACAAATGTGCAGATGACCTCAACAGAAGACCAGAGTGAAACAAGATTGAGGAAGAGTGAAGAAATTCTAATAAGAGAAATATCAGACTCCATTAGAAGAGGAAACATAAGGATAATGGACATTCTAGAAGGTGAAGAGAGAAAGGAACCAAACCTTATTCAAAGTAATAATTGCTGAGCACTTCCCAAAACTAAAGAATTAAACTCAGAAATCCAGGAAGCTGAAAGAATACCCAAATATCTAAATGCAAAGTGACATTCACCAAGAGACACTGCTGCTAAATTATCAAAAATGAGTGATAAAAAATTAAAGACTGCAAGGAAAAAATAATATAGCATACAAAGTCACCCTGATTAGACTGTATTCATATTTCTCAGCAAATAAACTCAAGGCTAGAAAAGGGTGGAAGGATATATTCAAGATTCTAAAAGATTAAAAACTATCATTCAAATACTTTACAAAAAAATTGTTATTTAAGCATGATGGAGAAATAATGGCTTTCCCAGACAAACATAAACAATTGGGATTTCTCATCACCAGACCTACTTTCCAGAAATGTCAAAAGGATTTCTTCTCTATGAGGAGTAAAAAGCAAAAGAACAGAAAATTTTGGCCAAATAATGATTAATGGTGACAAAAAATTAAAAGTGTAAACAAGAATAATAAGACACAACAACAACAAAACTTTAAAGGGGAGGAAGGAAATGACAGAATCTGTACAAATAACAAGTTCATGGCAGCACAGAAAGGACTATTTGGATTTTGAGTGACTGATATAACACTTATGATAACCACAAAATAAAAACCCCCTATAGAGACACTTAGATGAAGAAAGAAAGAAACTAAGAAAGCCACCAAGAAAAGCCACTTAAATGAAAAGGCAGGTAACAAACACATGGAAAAAGAAATAGTAGAAACATAAAATAACCAGAAAGCAAAAGGCGTGGCAGTAATTAGTAATTAAGTCTCATATGTCACTGATCACCTTAAACATGCAAGGTCTGAACTCACCAATTAAAAGACATAGAATGACAGACAGCCCGGACAAAAAGGTATGAACTAGAAATATTACACATACAAAAAGTCCACCTTAATGCTAAAGACAAACATGGATTCAAAGTACAAGACTGGAGCAAAGAATTTCAAGACAGTAACGCAAAGAAAAAAGCAGGAACTGCTATTCTCTAATCTGATAAATTATACTTTCAGCTAAAAAAGGTAATTGGGGACGATCCATCATGAAGATATAACTGCCATCAGCATTTACACACCTAAAACAGGTTACCCAAAATATAAAAAGCAAGGAATAAAACAACAAAAGAAATACATTGACAGCAACAGAATTATAGCAGGAGATCTCAAGACTCTACTAGTATAAAGAAACAGATGACTCAGACAGAATGTAAACAAGGAAATAAACGCCTTAAATGAAGCTATTGATCAGATGGACTAAATAGACATTTACAGAGCTTTTCATCCCAAAAGAAATGAATGCACATTCTTCTCAAGTGCACATGGAACCTTCTCAGGGATAGACTATATGCTGGGACACAAAACATGTTTAAAAAATATACCTAAATTAAAATTATATCAAACATCTTTTCTGATCACAATGTAATAAAGCTAAAAGTTGGGCACAGAAAGAAATCTGGAAAAAAAAACATAGACACTAAACAAAACACTTTTGAAAAAACCCTGGGTTAATCAACATGGAACCAACATAAATGGCCATCGACAGATAACTGGATAAAAAAAACGATGGAATACATCCTCAACAGAATACTACTCAGCCACTTAAAAAGAGGAAATAGTGCCTACTGGGAAAAAGTGGATGTATCTTGAGGTGACTATGCTAAGTGAAATATGTCAGAAAATGAAAGGCAGTTACTGGATGGTCTTACTCATTGGTGGAATATAAATAAAGAGAGCACAATGGCAAAGCAAGAATAATTCTTAGGCTGTATTAATGATATACTGGTTTCAGAGGGAACGAGGGGGAGGGAGGGAAGCCAAGAGAGAGGTGGTAACAGGGTTGTAGTACTGGAAGTTGGGTGGTGGGTGAGGCATGTTCACAAATGGTGGTGTAAAACTATGCTCCCCAAATAACATAATTATGTAAACTTTCAGTAAATAAATAAAACATTTTAAAAATTGCCCCATGGAAGCAGTGTAATAGGTAGGCAAAAAACATAAACTTCATGATTTTTGTAGACTAGAGTTTAGTGGTCTCCGACTACCCACTTATTATCTATAACCTTAGGCAAGGAGGTCTCTTAACATCTTTGAGCCTTAGTCTTTTTGTAAGGAGAATGATGATAGCAAAATTGGTTTCGCAGGTATGTTGTAAGAACAAAATGAAATAGTGTGCATAAAATGATAGTGTCTTTGATATCTTTGGTACTTAATAGATTGTTGTTTTATACATCAGGCAACGTTGCAGTAATTTTCATGAAATGCATTAGTGTACAGTACAGCTCAGTCCACCAGATATTAACTACCAACAAAACATCAGTCTGTGCTAAAAACAACTGATGGTACAAAAAACTCAGTTGGTACAAAGATAAATAAAACATAACTGGTCCTCAAAAGAATCTCACTGTCTATAATCATGCAGACACAAAGAGGCAATTTCTAATACAGAAGGACACACACAGTGGCAGAGATACACACATCTTAGGGGAGGAGAGCAGTAAGGATGGTGTGAGGGAACAAAGAAGGCTTCTACACCCCTAGATTGAACCTTAACTAGTTAGCCCTGGAACTGCGAATTAACTGTGAGGGATAAGCAGACTGTCTCTGAAACCAGACTCTCTTGTTTCAACCTCACCAATTAATAACCAGGGTAAACTACTCTTTATCCCTCACTTCCCCATCAATTAAATGGAGATAACATATCACCAAACTCACAGGGTTGCAAGTATTACAGGTGCTTAGAAAATAGCTTTATAAATAGTAAGCATCATAAAAGTGCTGTTTTAAAAATTCTTATCACAATATCTTTAAAGCAGAAATAACAAAAACAAAAAATATAATCATTGATATTTATATGTATCTGAACCAAAAGAAATAAAAGTAGATTTAAAATTGCCTACTATATTAGCATGTAATTGTACCTAATTTACTAGTGATAAGTGATATCAGCAATCAGGACAAAAGTGTATATGATACCTGATTCTGAGCAATAGAAAATATCTTTAAAATAAGAAATACCAGTGTTAAAGAAGCCAGCCTAAAAAAATCCTTAATATATGTAGCCAAGCTACTTATTATAACTACTTCATTATAAAAAATAAACTTCACAATCTAAGCATATAATTCTAGGTAGATATTTAAACAGTGGTGTTCACATCATCTTTGGGTTTTTTGGCAATACTTCAAGAGTAGTGCAATAAGGAAGTATTTTCTGCCAACTACAGATCTGAATTGCCCATTCATTGCTTTTTCTCAAATGTTATAGAGAGGCTCTATTTATAAAAATCAATTTAGGAATTTACTTAAAGATATTTTTCATGATTTAAAACATTTGATAACCACTTTTAAAAACTTTCAGCTACCACTTTTGTTTTACTCTAAAACCTTTCCATTGATTGCATTATTTTCATAAACACAAGTGCTCTAAACTGACTGTAAGTTAATGTTATTTCTAGACTGCTCTTTACTGAAGAGAAGCTATGAGATGAACCTTCTGTCAAAATTTATATGAAATAATTACTCCTTTGTTGAACACAGAAAATCCTCTCAAAGGCCACCCAGTAGAAATGTAGCTGCCTAGGGTAAGAAGCGTGTTATCTGTATAGAATTATGCTCTTTTGCAGGATGGAGGATGCTGACAGCTAAAACCACAGATAACGGACCCAAATTAGCTCTCTCAGAGAAAGAATGACTAGAGTAACCTAAAGGTGACTTTGGCGTCATTATAATAGTAAAAATTACGCCCAGGGTGGAGACTTAGATTTATAATGATAAATGTAGCTGTGTACAGTCGCGTAGTAGAAAAGGACATGTGCAGAAGACAAGAAACATGGAAATATCCCCTGCCTCTAAGCCTTATAACCTCATCTAAACCAAGTCCTGGAAGAAAGGTGCTTTGAACATGAATTTGCCCTTTCTCCATTGTTAGACTCACAACAAATATCCAGTTCTGCTTGACTCAACCTGGTTTTCAGTTACCAGGGGAATAGGCATTCCCATTTAGCAGGCTGGGAACAAAAAGCATTTGACTTTTTATTCCAAGATTCAGACTTGGGATAATACACAACGTTTCAAATGTCATATACACTTCTCCATTCAAAACTCTATATATGTTATAATGTATCATGAGTTGGAGAATATAAAAAAAACGATAAGCAGTGTTTTATCTATTTAATTGTTGTGTCATTAATCATTCCCAAACTACTTGATTTAAAAAGCAGATATTTATATTATTTGGCATAATTTCTGAGGACCAGAAACCTGGGAGCAGCTTAGCTGGGTGGTTTTGGCTCAGAGTCTTTCATGAGACTAGAATCCAATTTGTCTGATGCTATGGTCATCTCAAGGCTGAAGAATCTACTTCCAACTCACCACATGGTTGCTAACGGATCTCTGTTCTTTGGTAGTTATTGCCCAAAGGTTTCAACTAGTTAAGTAACTAATTAATAATTTGCTTACTCATGGACCTCCCAGTAGCATATACCTAAATGAGCATGAGAGCACTGGAGTAAGAACATCAGAAGGTACAATCATTCTTGGAGCTGATTACCACACCATGCCTCAGAAATTACAAGACATGATAACTAACAGATCTGCAAAAAAATCCTCAGCAGGGGCCAGCCTGGTGGTGCAAGGAGTTAAGTCTCAGCACTGTGAGGTTATCTGCAGCCACTGGGAGCTCCCCCTCCAGGGAGCTAACCCCACCTGGCACACAGCAGACCTCTCCTGCCTCTCGCTGCTCCCCTCAGCAGTATTTTAGTAGATCTGCCTGTTCTGCTCCCCACTCTGTCTCTGGTGAATCCCCTTCCTTCCCTAACACACCTCTGGCCTGTACTCCAGCTCTTGTAGGCATAAATAATCTTTTTTTAAAAATCCTCAGAAAACCCCCTATATATTCCCTTGCTTTAAGGTAAATGAATAATTATAATTTGTATAATCTAGAATCTTTTATTTCTTCCTCATATTCTTTGGGATTGTGCTACCGCTATCATCCTTACTAGCCCATTCCAGCCTTTCATTCCTCTGATGGTTAAGGAAATCTTACATTGATTTCAACTTCATCTGTGTTAACTGAAAATTATTTTTCTACTCTGGAAAAATTCATTTTGACTAAGTAAATGTGATTGATTAATTATAATCTGTACTGCAGTTCAAAGCTTAAAGCATTTACCATTGAGTTTTTTTTATTTAACTTTTAAAATTTTCTTACACTGTCGTTCATTTTTGTACTATATTTTATTTCTCCCCTCAGGTTTAGCCCCCATAAATGTCCCACCATTACATCACACATGAACTGTCACCATAGTCCTTGTCCTCTTCCCTCCCCTGTTTTCACCCTCCCCTTCCCTCTCCCCCTCCCCTGCTGTATGCCTCAGATCTATAATTTGCCTGCAAGCATTGTTGTTTTTCCCTGACCCTTTGTTTCATTTCCCTATATTCACCCTACAAGTGAAACCATCTGATATTTTTCTTTTTCCTTCTGATTTATTTCACTGACCATAATCTCTTCTGGCTCCATCCATGGTGTTGTTAATGGCTTGAGTATATCTTTTCTGATTACTGAATCATGTTCCAGTGTGTGTCTATACCATACCATCTTGATCCATTCATCTGTTTTTGGGAATTTAGTTTGCTTTCATATCTTAGCTATTGTGAACAATGCTGCAGTAAACATAGCAGTGCAGGTTTCCTTTCGAATTAACCATTATGAACTTTTATGCAATTAGAAAACTAAACAACCAACTGAATGACTCAAAGTATAATAGAGGTGTTTCTTGAGAGTGCTTCTGATGCCTTCTATATCTACTTTAGTAGCATAGAGAAAAGTGAATCTTTTTGTTAAGATTCTACTATCTCATAGTCAGCTCAGAATTTCTGCATTGATGCTATCATTAAACATTTATGAGTGCACAAAGCATGGTTAGATAGTTAAAAATGTACATTGTGTCCATTATTCTCACTGAATTTAACTTAAAGATGCTTCCGTGGTCTTAGAAAGTTCATTTCATGAACACAGCTAGAACAGTATAACCTTCAAGTGCCACTGGAATAGTTTTTTGATTTAAGTTTATAATTTATAGTCTTTGGAGAAGAGCATTGTAGCAACCAGGTTGGTCTGTTGCTAATAGCATGTGGGCAATTTATGGCAAAGAAATGAAAATCAATGATAAGTTCAAATCAAAACCATTAGCTATTAACATTTTCTGTTGTAGATGAATATCACTGGACATAGCATGGCTCATTTATTTCCAGTACTCTCTGTCCTTCTGTCATGGGTCTGTTTTATATTGTTCTGTTTTCTTAGTCCTCAAGTACAGAAGTGGCTGACATAGAGATTGTGGCAGCTAAACATTATCTAAATCATTCACTTCATAAAGCAATCAAATGACAAATCTAGATTATAATACACAATTTATATTGAGGAATTTACTTAAGTTTTGTTTTAAAGTGTTACACTATACTACATATTCCAGTCAACGTATCCTTTGTGTGCACATAATGATATGTGAGAGTACAATCCTTTATTATGAAAAAATGTCCCTGACACTAGAAATTATAATGGAATTTACTCTCTAAATTTGACCAGTGAGATAAAGAAATTGGGGTTATGAATGAACATGTTTAAAGGAGGGTTAAGCAATTCTTTCAACCCTTGTTGAAAAAAAAAAGCTTAAGTATTAGTTTAATTCTATCTTTGAAGTCAAACAGTTATGCAGATTTGTTGATTTAGAATCTTGCAAGGACTCAGAGGTCATTTCTGTTTTAAGCAATAATGATCACTCTATAAGACACTAGAACTGGTCACTTAGAAGTAGAAGGAGACTAAGTGACTTGTAAATGAGCCAAATTACATATATGCTGCTTCTTGAATAGGTCTGTCAGCAAGCATAAATATGTATACACACACATAAACACATATACACAAAAAATTAGACTGCTATTATATTTTTAAAAATAAAAAATAAAGTTCAATTCTTCAGGGCACATACGTATATATGAGTACAACTCATGCATCTTTCATTGGCTTGGAGAACATTCCCTTGTATAAAAATAAATAAAATTTAAATATTATCATTTAATTGAGGCTCTCAGGTGATCATCTTCAGTCTAATATCCAGATAACCTGAAGCCTGAGAATATAGTACAGTTCATTTTCTAACTTTTTGCTTTAGTTAAAAAAAACCCACTTGATTTGTGGAAAAATACAGGATGATTTGACAAATTAATGGTCCAGTAGAGAGCACTTAGGGCCTAATTCACAGCAGTAGAACTCCCTGCAGAATAAATCTTAATAAATCTTTTTCAATGTAAGTCAAGGAAACAGTATACAATAATTGAGGTAAATAAAAATCAGATGAGTAGATGCATTTTTAAAACATAAGAGTGCCACATACACATCAGATACCGTGGATATCATGGAAAAATAAGGTGTGAGGCAAAATTGGTAAATCAGGTGGTAACTTAAGGAGTTAAAAGAAACCCCATAAGTGATAAAATACTCTGAGTTTCCTCCCTGCCATGAGGCAAACGTAGTAGATGATTCACACACACATGGAAGAGACAATATCATTATCTATTTTATTATCTCCGTTAAGAATATTCAAGATAAAATCTTCACTGTGCAGAAAACAATTGAATACAAGATCTTTTTCATTAATCACTTTCTGCCTCCTCAGAAAAGCTTTCATATACTTCAATATGTTCAGAAATTAACTTAGAATTTACTTTACAATACTGTTCCTCCTCTGTATCTTACAGAATCATTCCAGTATGTCCTTTCACCTCAAATAGTTGCCTAGCTAAAAATAAAATCACACATATATGGACAGGTAATCTATAATAAAGGAGCAAAGAAGATACACTGGAACAAGAAAAACTTCTACAATAAATGGTATTAAGAAAATTGGACTGCCACATACAAAAGAAGAAAATTAGGTCGGTATCTCACTAGTCAACACAAAATGGATGAAAGATTTGTATGTAAAACATGAAACCATAAAATACATATAAGAAAACATATGCAAAACAATCCATGACAGAAGCTTCAGAGATATCTTTGCATATTCATCCCCAGCAGCAAGTAAAACAAAAGGGAATTGGAACTGCTTTAAATTAAAAGCTTCTGCACAGACAAAGAGACTGTAATCAAAATGAAGACACCACACTGAGTGGGAGAAAATATTTGCACACCATACATCTGACAAGGGACTGATATCAAAGATCTACAAAGAACTCATACAACTCAACAACAACAAACAACAACAAATAACCCAATTAAAAATGGGCAGAAGAGCTAAATAGGCACCTCTCCAAAGAAGATATGCAGATAGCTTACAGGCATGTGAAAGAATGCTCATCATCCCTTATGTTCTGGGAAACACAAATCAAAACCACAACGAAATACTATCTCACACCTCTGAGAATGGTCCATATTAAAAAAAATTCCAGGAACAAGTGTTGACAATGGTATCTAGAGAAGGAGCCTTTTTACAGTGTTTGTGGAAATATAGAGTGGGTTAAACCCTATGGAAAACAAGATGGAGGATACTCTAAATATATAAACTGACTATAGGATCCAACATTTCCACTCCTTGGTATCTATCATAATAGAAGTGAACAAGCTTCTATAACTTCCTCAGGAAAAACCAAAAACAAAAATGAAATAAGCCAAGAAATCTTACCAGATATGTTAAATTATTTTAAAAGAGTTAATGATGAGATTTCTCCTCACAATTCTTCAGTATAAACTAAAGAAGTTTAGAAAAGTTTCTTTGATTTTTTTCCTTTAATGGTACAACTTTGCAGAAACAAAAAATAATTACATATAAAAATAGTTCTTTTGTAAGCAGCATGACAGATATTTTGAAGCACCTGATAGCAACTTGGCATCTAACTGTGTTCTTAATTCTTGCAAATTTAAGATAATTAATATCTTTAAGCTACCATATGTGCCTCTTAAATAGAAGTTTTTATTTTCATATTAGAAAACCTGAAAAATAATTGTAGCATGTTCAAAAATTTGGATCTTCTTATCTTCTAACCATCCAAAGAAATATTTTACTGAATCATGCTTTATTCTTACTTTGTGTTTTTTATAGGTAGGTATGATATTTATTAAACTTTGGAAATAGTCACCAAGGAATTTTATTATGAACACATGGCAGATTTTATTGTAAGATACCTAATTTTTTGAATGTGCTAAAATGATGAAAGAAGACAATTTAGATGATACAAAAAACATTTAACAGTTCAGAAGATAGACACCTTTTGGAGAAATGTGAAATGGGGAAGAAGCAGGGAGCTTAGGTAGGTTAAGGAATAAAGAACAAAGAAGAGAAAAATAGAAAACATACGTTTGGCTGGGACCACGGAGTTATCCTTGTTTGGAGTGGGAAATCCCAGTGTTGGTTTAATTTTGGGGGATTAGCTGACTGGATATACTGAGGCATTTCTAGTCAAGGGGAACATTTCAGTCATCTAAATTTCAATTTATTGACCTGTCCCATGGGAAGGACACCTTGCACCTAGAATTTAATTTCACAAAGGTAAAGGGTAAACTTAAATGATAATATGTATGTATGTATGTATCTATCTATCTATAGATAGATATCATTATCTATTTTATTATCTCCATTAAGAATATTCAAGATAAAATCTTGAATATATATAAATAGACACACATATAGATAGATAGATCTATATCATATCTATCTATATAGCTATCATATCTATCTATATATATAGATATATATCTATATATATCTATATAGATAGACACACACATATATATAATACATGATTTTGCTTAGTTGTGACATCATAGTTTCCTGTTTTTAGTAACAGGTATTCATTTCAGCACAAGTGATAAATATTTTCTCTATGTTTTTCTCTCAAATAGTCTGTATGAACACACATATTCTTTTATTAAGAATAAATGCTTGTGATCACAGCCCATAGGTTTGGAGAATCACAGGAAAGAGGAAAAGGCAGTATAGACTTAAAGGAAGAAAGGAATAAACTATTACATTATTTACATATAACACTCTGCTACTTTTAGAATTCTCTGTATAATTTTTGTGTGTGGAAGTTATTTGAGAAATATAATTGCCTTGTTTTGGTAATAGTGTGGTTGAGGGAGAGATGAGTGCAATTTGAAGAGTAATTGCCATTTTCTGGGATGATTTAGTCATGTAACTATCTCAGATGTCTCTGTTCTACCTTTAAGGCAAACTAAACAAAATTAAAGTAATGATAATAACTATAATTTATTGAGTAAGTAGTCAGTGGGCTGCCATACTAGGTGTTTTGCATACAATGAATTTGCAATGCATTTTCTTCACTTAACAAATGAAGAAGCTGAGAGAAAATTGGCTAAGTAACTTGCCCAAGGCACACAAGAAACAGAATTCCATTTCTTTCGTTCAGATTGACTTAAAACTCTTGCTGTTTCTACTGTTTCATACTACCTCTCCCAAAATCTCATTTTAAGCTGCTATTAATTCATGCAGCCAAATAGTAAAGAAAGTATGTCTTAACAACTGGCTTACTTAAAAAAGAAAAATTTTTAAATAATGGTATAGGATCAGTAAAAATAAATCTCACTACTCAGTCACTCTTTTTTTTTCAGTTTAGACATAAAACTTCAGTAATTTGATCCTAATCATGCAAAGATAAGTACAAGTGAAAAGTCTATCCTTTGTAATTTAAACTCCATAGAGGCCTAATAATACTACCTTCTCTCACTAGGTGAAGTATTTAGAATGCTGTTAGAAAACTCACCAGATATTCTGAGTTTATTTTTAACTTGTATCCCTTTAGGAACCAGATCAGAAATGTTATTTTCTATCACAGACACAGATATAGCTATTGATGCTCTCTGTCTTCACTTGCCATTTTAAGTCAGAAATAAAGTGGTTGTACACATCCACCTCTCCAATAATATAACTGAACTGAACTAATGATTCCATTTATAGAAACATGACTAAAATATTATGTATTCTTTTCCACCAAACTCCTATATTTGTCTCATTTTATTTTTAGTACAAATACTACAGCAAATCTACTTTTGCTTCATCAGTTTTGTATTGTCCTTTGATAACAAGTAAAAAAATTCTAACATAAAACATAAGAATTAAATTCTTTAGTATCAGGAAAAGTTCATCAGGAATATGTTATTAAAATCTACTTGGTATTATTCAACAATTCATGAACTGGGCAACATCCAGTCTACAAAATAGAAAAGAACTTGAAAGAACTGTGCAAAATGAGGGGGTTTTATAGACTTAGATTTGGTGGAATAAGAAACTTCACTGGTCAAATTCTGATCTCTAAATGCAGGGTAACATTATTCAACACACAAAGAAACCTAGGAGTCATGAGGTTGTATAATTTAAGCTGAGTGGACAGGCTCTGATTGGTCACTTCTAAGTTACAGTCATGGGATAACTGAGCATTCACAAGTAAAGGAAAGTTTTGTTAAGCTTTGGTTTGCTGATGGAGGGTGTGGTCTTAGCCTTCTCTTCACCTATTGATATGGTCATATAATTTTTCTTTCCTTTTATTGATGCAGGGAAGGACAATGATTTGCATGTGTTTAACCATCCTTGCATCCCTGGAGAAAATCCCACTTCTTCATCATGTTTGATCTTTTCAATACGTTATTAAATTCCATTTGCAAAGATTTTGTTGATAATTTTTGTATCTGTATTCATCAGGAATATTGGTTTTTAGTTTTCTTTATTTTTTGTGATGTCTATCTGTTTTTTGTATTAATGTTGGCCTCATAAAATGTGTTTGGAGCAGTCCTTCCTCAATTTTTGGAAACATTTTGAGATTAAAAGAGCATTATTTCATCATTGAAGATTCAGGAGAACTAATGAATGACCATTTAGTCCTGTGCCTACATGTAATGATTTTCCGTGTCAGGGTCCTTATTATAAAGAATATAGGCACAATCTGAGTTGGCAGTAAACTACCAATCGGTTAACAATCCTACAGACAAGGCACAGCCCAAGCAAAAAA
The DNA here is from genome assembly GCA_019455555.1 of Galemys pyrenaicus. Lineage (NCBI taxonomy): Eukaryota > Metazoa > Chordata > Mammalia > Eulipotyphla > Talpidae > Galemys > Galemys pyrenaicus. Next base: position 453,492 of record JAGFMF010011922.1, on the reverse strand, counting down.
TATAACAGATTTGTCATTTCATTTGCATAATCATTAAAGATGATCATTCAAGCAAAAAAGTAAATTTTCTCCTGTGAAAATATCATAAAGCTAATTAGGAGTGGCAAAGGGTTGAACTAGGTATTTTAGGGGGAGGGTTCAAAAGAAAGATTGGTTCTTTTTGTTACCTATAAATTCTGGAAGATTCTCCATTCTATTTTATTTTTCAACTAATTAATAGGTATCTTAAGCATATCTAAACCAAAGTAGTAGACTAATTTTCCTCAATACAGTTTCTCCTCTATAAAACCATCATTATTTGAAGACGATATGATAATATACTTGGAAAATCCTAAAAGCTCTACAGAAAAGCTTATTAAAACAATCGACCACTTTAGTAAAGTAGAAGGATACAAAATCAACGCACAAAAGTCAGTAGACTTCCTATACACAAACAACCAGTCTGAAGAAGAAAAAATTAAAAAATATATACCTTTTACAATTGAGGCAAAGAAAAAAATCAAATACTTAGGAATCAGCCTAACAAAAGAAACAAAAGACATATAGAGAGAAAATTATAAAATGAAAGAAGACACAAAGAAATGAAAAGATATCCCCTGTTCATGGATAAGAAGAATCAACATTATCAAAATGTCCATCCTACCAAAAGAAATTTACAGATTCAACGCAATACCAATGAAATTCTTCAAGGAAATAGACCAAATATTGATGAAATTCCTATGGAGACACAAAAACCCCTGATTAGCCAAAGCTCTACTGAAAAAAAAAAGGAGACTGGAGGTATCAAACTCCCAGACTTCAAAGTCTACTACAGAGCAATAGTAATTAAAACAGCATGGTACTGGAACAAAGACAGACACAAAAACCAATGGAACTATATAGAAAGCACAGAAGTAAAACCACACAACTATGGACAATTGATCTTTGACAAAGGAGCAAAGAATCTGCAATGGGACAAGGATAGCTTATTCAATAAATGGTGCTGGCAAAACTGGTCCACCATATGTAAAAAAATGAAATTGGACCACTATCTCACACCATGTATGAAAATCAACTCAAAATGGATAAAAGACCTAAATGTAAGACCCGAAACTATAAAATACATAGAGGAAAACATAGGTAAAATGCTGCAAGACATATATCTCAACAGCACCTTCGATGTGGCAGTCCCCAAAGCAATAAAAATGAGAGAGAAGATAAACAGGTGGGACTACATCAAGATAAAAAGTTCTGTACCGCAAAGGAAACATTAAACAGAACAAAAAGAAACCCCATGGAATGGGAAAAAATCTTTGCGCTCCACACAACAGACAAGGGTCTGATCACAAAGATATACAAAGAACTCACAAGACTCAAGAAAAATAAAGTAATAAACCCAATCAAAAAATGGGCAGAAGAACTTAAAAGACACTTCTCCAAAGAAGACATACACATGGCCAAGAGGCACATGAGAAAATGCTCAACATCCTTCATAATCAGGGAAATGAAGTGAGGGAAAAGACCACAATGAGGTATCACCTTATACTGGTAAGAATGGCACATATATATAAAAAAACAACAACAACAAATGCTGGCGAGGATGTTGAGAAAAAGGAACCCTAGTACACTGCTGGTGGGAATACAAGTTAGTCCAACCACTATGGAAGGCCGTATGGAGGTTTCTCAATCTACTAAAAATAGAATTACCATATGACCCAGCAATTCCAATCCTAGGGATCTACCCAAAGGACACAAAAACACCAATCGAAAAGAACACCTGCACCCTCATGTTTATTGCAGCACTATTTGTAATTGGTAAGACCTGGAAACAACCCAAATGCCCAAGAGAAAATGACTGGATCAAGAAGATGTGGTGCATATACACAATGGAATACTATTCAGCAATCAAAAATGATAAACTAGGGCCATTTATAAAAACATGGATGGAGCTAGAGGGAGTTATACTCAGTGAAATAAGTCAGAATGCAAGAGAAAAATATCAGATGGCTTTACTTTTAGGAGGAATGTGGAAGAGCAACAACAACAACAACAAAAGAAGAGTAAGCTCAAGGAAATGGGCAATTACAACCAACAACAAACAAACATAAAAGAAAAAACTCAACAAGACCAAAAGGTCAAAGATAAACCAAAGGGACTATGGGGGTGGGGGGGGGAGGGAAGGGCAAAGATGGGGATGAGGGCAGAAAGAGCACAAAGGACAGAGGTGATGATGCACTGGTGAAATGTTGGTAGGAACTCCCTGGGGAATACAAATGATGTCCAATATAATTAAATAAATGTAAAAAATTTAAAAATAACAATAATACAGTTTCTCCTCTAATTCCATAACAATTTCTAAAACACTAATTTTTTTTTCATTTCATTTCAGACCTGCAATAGTACTTCAGTGACATTTAATTTAAAAAAGTATAACCAATACCATGACATAAAGGCTCTATAAAAACTCAAAGGTCCAATATTGCAGTGGATAGCCTTTACTCATCTAAAAAATGATACCTTGAGGAGATTTTCTCAAATATATATCCTTATAAATAAATCGAACAGATACTCTCATGGCCTCTATTACCTCTGGATACCTGTTTTCAAGCCAAGGATCTATGCTTGAGGGACATCTATTATTCATATGCTTCCTTTTGGCTTGACTGCTTCTCAGGACAGATCCTAAATAACAAAGCATAGTAAGTGACTGTTTATCTTTATTCTTTCACTCTCCTTTCTGAGCCCTATTTACTCTTTTGAGGGGACTCCTTCACTAGAGTATCATGGTCCTGGCATAGTAAGATGAATCAAATATACCGAAATGAATTAAAATTTACTAAATTATTTATTATTTCTCCTGATAGCATGTGCTATATGCAAATGTGGCATATGTTGCTAGCAACACTTAACTGAAAATCTAAGATTTTCAAGTAATAGAGTATAGGGTCTTATATAATTGAAGATGCCATTATTATTTGATGATTAGATTAAAAAGAGCCATAAACATAATATATCAGGATTTCAAACACATTTTAAAGAAAACCTCATCAACTATTGTCATATAATGTTTTGGTCATCATACTGTTTTGTAAATAATAATTTTTGAATAGCAGATTATTGCTATTGAATGGAATTACAATGTAGGAAAACGTGGAGTTAGAGACATGAGTTAGGAAACTCTAATATCCATGAAAAATAGTGGTTAATAGATGGGATTTGTATCTGGAGAGTAGTCTCTAGTGGAGAACTGTAGGGTTTGGACATGGGATTAAATCATTTCCATTTTTATCAAAAAATTTAATTAAGACAAAGAACATAGATAAGTTTATCAAACTTGTAGATGACATAGCTTGGCAGAATACTAATAGAAAACCAAGACTTAATAGGAAAAATATTATAGGTTAAAATGATAAATCAAAACTATAGTGATGGACTCTACTAGGTTGTAAAATTAACTGTTAAGGAATAGAAGAAGTGTAAAACTCTTTAAGAGCTACTTATGTTAACATTTCTGTTGACTCAGAGTAAATGTGAGAAACATGTTATAGTTATAAACTATTCTACATTCATGTAAGTGGCAGGTTTACAATAAAGTTCATCTTCTTCCACTGGTCAGAACCACACTGTGAATGTGGGATTCAGTGGTGGGACAATTGCCTTCTAAGAGTGACAGTCTTTTGAGAGTACAAGGGTTTAGGATATAAAAAGTCTGAAAATTATGTAGCAGGGAATGATAGAGGAAACTGACGAATTTTTTTCCACAGAGAAAGAAAATTTAAGGAAAGCAATCAGAGTTATATCTGCATATGTAAAGTTCTCGTAGGATCATAACTGTAGATGTTTTTCATTCAATTTTGAATTAATTTATTCAACAAGTATGTGAGTGTTTTTCAAATCCCAGGCCATGCTGTAATCTCTGTAGATATAGAAGCAAACAAGTCAATATTCCTAACTTTTTTTTCCAAAGATTTTATTTACTTATTGTACAAGAGCTGGGGTACAAGTCAGAGGTGCTGGGAGTGACAGGATTCACCAGAGAAAGAGTGGGGAGCAGATCAGGCGGATCTACTGAAACACACTGCTGAGGGGAGCAGTGGGAAAGCAGGAGAGGTATGCTGAGTCATGTGGGTCCCCTCCCTGGTGGGGGATCAAACTTGCATTGCAGTGGTTGCAGAAGCCCTACAGTGTGTCACTCAACCCCTTGTGTCACCAGGGAGGCCTCAATGTTCCTAACTTATGAAATTTATTTTCTAATTTATTTTATCTTATGCACTGTCCTATATCATAAATTTTCTCTAGGCAGTTCTAACCACTATCAAGACTTTGTTTTATCTACCTTCTACAAAACTTATGTGGATATTCTGTACCACTCCATCTTTAAGCAGAATTCTTTTGTAAAATCTAATTCAGACATCATCATTAAGGAATGATTTATTTACATTAGTCACTGTTCTATGCACTGGGTCTACAACACACCAGAATACAGTTGCATTATCCTACTTTCATGGATTCTACCATCGATTGGGAAGGATAGATGTTAAATATTGGCATAAATAAATGTGAATTAAAAATTAGGAGTTCTAGGAATGAAAATTACAGAATACTATGAGAACAAATAAATAGGGAAGGAGACAACTTGCTTAAGCAATAATGTTTAAGGTCAGACCATAAAGCTAACTGGGATTAACCAGACCAAGAGATTAGGAATCAATGCCCAGGGTGAGGAAACAGTATATATATAAACACTGAGATACTATCTTCTAAATGCTCAATTTAACATGTCTAAAGTGAATTCACTTGTTAACTCCCCAAACTGCATCTTCTTCTGTAATCATCCTTTAATTCTCCCTCTTTTTCTTGTTCTGCACACAGTCTATCCGTCCTTCTGTTGTCCTATTTATCTCAATTCTGTCGCCCTCTTCACCATTTCCACTGTAGCAGTCTCAGTTCACACTCACCATCTGTCATCCAGGTTCTTGAAACACTCTCATACCTGATTTTCCTATCTAACATTTTTACTTATCTTACCTTTCTCCTTACTATTGATAATATTAAAATGTTCAAAAATAGCATCTTTTGTCTGTAGTTAAATTCTTCACTATTTCCATATATGTAAGATATAGTCAGGTGAGAATACTTCTAGGTTCCAATTAAAATAAGTTTCATTTTCCATGATCATCATTCCATTCTTTTCTCCTTTGTATTTTTCTATGGCCTAGAACAGTAGTGGGTCCTCAATCAATATTGGAAGCAAGAGAGACAGGAATAGAAAACTAAAAAGAAGAAGGGAAAGAAGCAAGTTCATTAGGGAGAAAGAAGAGATGGGATGGAGGAGGGAAGGAAGAAAGAATAAGAAAGGAAATAAATTCAGAGTGTTTTAGAAGGAATACTGAATGACAGATTCAGAATGGGGTATTAATGAAAAAATAAGAGTATTTAGGATGTTATGTGTTGATATTCTTATCAGAATGTATAGGGAATGAATGTCTATGTTGATACTGCTGGAATTAAGGAGATTCTTGGCCGGATGCAGTGTGTTATTCCTTATATTCTACTGATTTTTGTATTTGCATAGTGTTTTCTTGTGAGGAAAGAAAACAATAACAATTTTAGCATATCTCCTTACCACAACACTGAAAATTAGAAGGGCAATTTTGTGGTTTTGAATTTTCAAAGCATGAGAAGCAGAGCAAGTGACTTTTTTCAGTGTCACATAGCCATGTGGCATCAGGCATCAAAGGTAAGACTAAAAGCCAGATCTATTTATTCAAGGCATATTTCTTCACTTGAATCATTGTTCCAACAAGGTTCTGTTCTCTTAAATGACATGTGCAGTTGTTTTCTTCCAATTATTGAGTACTTTTTTATATTACAATGAATATTTTTTACATGATTTAAAAAAGAATCTAGCAGTCATATAAAGGGCTAACGCCTGGAAATTCAATGGTAAGGAAATTACATATTTTCTAAGTGGCAGATGCTTCAACTATAGAAAGGGTAAGATACTGGAGAAAAGGGAGCTGAATAAACCCTTTTCTTTTAGTAAGTATCTAAAAAATATTTTAGTATTCAACTTAGTAAACAGCTATTTCTATGAAGTTACAACTGTTATTTATACTTCATGATCATTTGAGGTTATAGATTGCATTGTAATTCCTTGAGCTAAGTTTTAATTCATGGAGTTCAAAAAAGGCGAGAATCCATGCTCCATTTTCTTTACCAATTAAGATGAGAGGACTACTTTTGCAAAATAAATGAAGACCAGGCATGCATATTTTATAGAGCATAAACAAAATGCTTTTTCTTTCTGTGGAGGTTCTTTTCTAACCATCAGAGTGCCCGTACATTTTTGACACTTTCTGACAAAGGCAACAACCCATAAAAGATTACAATTGATACCACTGGAATAATTTGTATGTTCTGTTCCCAGTGATTCTGGAGAAATAGGAAGCTGCTGCCTATCAGGTATTTTATCTCCTTCATGCTACGCCACTGATCCAAATTGTTTGTCTTAGGTCTTGCCAGGGCCAAATCTGGCAAGATTCGTTCCATCCTTCTCTTTTCCTATAGAAATATGACAATCAAGACACCTACCTTCATTTTTAGGAAAATGTAAAATTCATTTGTCTTATAATTAATTAATTAACTTATTTCTTGTTTGGAAGATAACACACAGAAGGGGTGTAGGTCAGAGGTACGGGGGGCGGTGGCGAGGGAATTCAATAGAGACAGAGTGGGGAGCAGAGCAGGTGGATTGACTGAAACACACTGCTGAGGGGAGCAACAGGTGAGATAGGAAAGGTCTGCTGCGCCACGTGGTCAGCTCCCTGACTGGGATCGAACTTGTACCGCAGTGACAGCCAATAGCTTGAAAATTCTGAGACTTAACCCCTGTGCCACCAGGGAAGCCCCTAAAATTAATTTCTAACGAATGGGTCTGTAGATCTTTTAGTGACTTTAGTCCCCAAACAAAAAATTAGATATAAATTGTCCAAAGACAACGGTCCTCATAAAAAAAGAGAGAGAGATCAAGCACAACAAACAATAATAAAAAATTGGTAGAAGTTCTTTTATCAGCCTCCAGAACTGTATTTAAAAAATGTTTCTTATTTATTCAATATATTGCACCTATCAGGCCAATGCCTCCCTAGCTGCCTTACATATAAAAACACAATTTAAAAACAACAGCTCAAGCAAGAAGTCCTCGGAACTGTTATTATATTACAGGCTTTCTACTAACTCTCCAGCAGGAGAAAAACAATGGGAAGCATTTTCTCTCTGAAAATGCAGACATATTTCACAACAAGCTTTGAAAATTAGAATTGATGGCAGTTAAGGAATCATTTTAAACTGCCTGTTTTGCTTTCTGCCCATGGACACTGCTGAGTTAATAGTGTACAAGTCTCCCCTTCCAGTGCCATCACGTCTAAGTCAGACTCCCAAGGAGCTGGAAGAGCTGTGGAAGCTCTTTATCGGAGGTTTAAACTTTGAAACAACTTATGAGAATCTGAGAAGCCATTCCAGAGGCTTTGGGCTTGTCAGTTATGCTGCAGTGGAGGAGGAGGTGGCAGCCATGAAGACAAAGCCACACAAGAGAGTTGCGGAAGAGTTGCGGCACCAAAGAGAAGATTCCTAAAGACCTGCTGTCCCCTCAACTGATAACAATATTTTTGTTGGTGGCATGAAAGAAGACACTGAAGAACATCACCTGAGAGATTACTTTGGCAGGATGGGAAAACTGAAGTGAGAGAGAAAAAAGGCTTTGCTTGTATAACCTTTGATGACCATGATGCTGTAGACAAGACCATGATTCAGAAATAGCAGACTATGAATGACCTCACTGTGAAGGAAGAAAAGCCCCATCCAAGCAAGAGTACAGTGCTTCATCCATCCAAGCAGGTCAAAATGGTTCTGGAAATCTTAGTGTTTGTGCAGGTGCCTTTGGTGGGAATGTCAATTTTGTTCTTGGAGGAAACTTCAGTGGTCAAAGTGGCTTTGGTGGCAGCTGTGATGGTGGTGGCAGTGATGATGGATTTGGTGGGGATGTTTATATTGATTTGATAATGATGAAAGAATTTTGAAGGTGGCGGAAGCTACAATGATTTTGGTAATTACAACAATCAATCCTCAAATTTTGCTCTCATGAAAGGTGGAAAATTTGGAGGTAGATGCTCTGGCCAACAATACCAAATCATGAAACCAAGGTGGCTATGATAACTCCAGCATCAGCAGTATCTATGGTAGTGGCAGAAGGTTTTAATTAACTGCCAGGAAATAAAGCTTAGCAGGAGTGGAGAGCCAAAGAAGTGACAGGGAAGATACAGATTACAACAGATTTGTAAACTCAGCCAAGCACATTGGTGGCAGAGCCTAGCTGCTGGAAAGAAGACATTAAACAATATTTAAGTGCATGGACAAAAAATTTGTGGGCTGTATTTATGACTAATTGTATAACATATTATGTTAGATAAATTAATAACAAAGCAATCCATTCCACCTCCCAATTAGTTCAAAGCACTGCATACCAACCATAAATCAGCTTGCTATGTTTTGGGAGAATGACTAATTATCATCAATGACTAATAATCATCAATATCAGAAAAGAGTACTGATATACATATGGAAAGATGATTAGACAAGTGAACAATAACCCACATGCAGTGAGGGTCAAGGCAGTGATTCCTAATTATGGCTTTTCTTCCAAGGGGAACAATGACATACAAATACCTGCCAAGCCTACATAGCTCACAAACTATAAGTTGGGTAGTGTATGGGTACAAAATTTACACAAAAGTGAACAATAGGTTTTAGGAAGTGTCATGACTTCTGTCTCCAATATTTTACATTGTTGCCTGTCTTGTGTAACTTTAGGGTAGGCAACTTTTTCGTCTTTATGTCCTGATGCCTAACACACAGTCACAATTCAATGAATTAGTATTTGCTCATGTAAATCAACTATATGTAAAAACCACAACATTTTTTCCTCATGTAATTTTAAATGAGGAGACTAAACTTGGATTTACTATGTTCAAATCTTAATCTCCGCGTTGGACAGAAACTAGCAATTTTTATCTTAAAAAAAAGACACTTATCCAGTGTCCTGATCAGATTATTACATTTAGTAATGAATAGCAGGGGTACAAAAAGAAATCTACATTAAAACCCTTTGTTGGAAAAGAGAAAGCCCACTGATTAGTAGAAAATTTTTGTAGTCCATACAACTCACAAGGGACTGATCACAAAGATCTACAGAGAACACACATGACTCAAGAAAAACAAAGTAAACAAGCCAGTCAAAAAATGGGCAGAAGAATTTAAAAAACACTTCTCCAAAGAGGAAGTGCAAATGTCCAACAGGCACATGAAAAAATGTTCAACATCCCTCATAATCATGGAAAGGTAAATTAAAAACACATTGATATCACCTTAACCAGTAAGAACAGCACATATTAAAAAAACAGCAACTACAAATGTTGGCGAGGATGTGGTGAATAAGAAACCCTGCTACACTGCTGATGGGAATGCAAACTGGTCCAACCACCATAGAAAGTTGTATGGTGGCTCCACAGTCTATTAAAAATGTAGCTACCATATGACCCAGCAATCTCACTCCTAGGAATCTACCCAAAACACTAATACATGTACCCTTATGTTTACTGCAGCACTATTTATAATAGGTAAGACTTGGAATCAATCCAAATGCCCCAAAATTGATAACTGAACCAAGAAGCTATGGTATATATACACAATGGAATATTATTCAGCAATCAAAAAGGATAAACTAATGCCATTTGCAGAAACAGGGATGGAGCTTAAAGGGAGTAGACTCAATGAAATAAGCGAGAAGGAAAAAAATGCTAGATGGTTTCACTTATAGGAGGAATATAGGGGATCAAGGGAAAAAATAACAACAACAAAATAAAATAAAACACACCAAAACAAATAAAAAATAAACAGACAACTATAAATCTGAGATATTCTGCAGGAGAGAGGGAGGGATTGGGATCAAAACAAGGATGGGAAGAGCACAAGGGACTACAGTGATGGTGCACAGGTGTACTGGTGGTGGAAATTCTATGGGGACTACACCTGAGAAAAGAAAGCAAACATTGTAAGAAAGAAAGAAAAATGATGAGAAAAAAACCCTTTGCTGGAATTCTTTACATTTTTCACAAAACAGAAACGAAATAGTTAACCAGCTAGTTAAATATTCTGCCAGTAGTTAACTAGTTAACAACTAACTACTTGACTAGCAGGTTAACTATTTTGTAACATAAAAGTATACACATTTAGGATTACTATCTTAGTGAAAATCTTAGGTCTTAAAAATATCATATAACCCCAAGTCTTTTAAAACCCAGCTTTGTAGCCTGACATAACTAATTCCATGCAAAATTTACATGAATATAAGCAGGAAAGTTCCAAAATAATTAAAATTAGCATTGTGCTTTCCATTTCTATGTCACTTCGGTTTGGGTTATACATTTAAGGAATGTGCGATGCAATTCATTAAATTAGAGCAAAGTAACAATTCTTTTTTCATTTTATCACCAATTACATTGTCTTTGACAGCTTAGTCACTAGCCTTGTTGGGGGAGTTATTTTTATTGAGATTGTTGAGTAGTAGATCAGAAGGCTACATATTTAAATTGGTAGACAATTTTTAATTAAAAAGTGTAAATAAAGAATCAAATATTTCATTTTGTTCTGGCATCAGAAGATTCACTAGCTTTTTAATTTTAAAAATGTAGTTGATTGGCAATTATTTTGCTTGATTAACTCAGTATACTCTCTGCAAATGTCCTGTTCTGTGAATGTTAATTTGACATTTGAAAGTATATTTGAGGGATATTCACATAATTCTTTGATTTATAATATTCAGACAAATATTGAGAAAAAGACCCTAGGGAGCAGAAAGTTTAAGTTCACTTTCTTGATATCTGATGATTGTTACAGAGTTTATCCAAGAGATGACCTATTTCATTCCTAATACAGATAATATATCATTGCAATAAAAAATAATCATACTGATACATTTACATGAGAATATATTTACAAGGAAGAGTGACATTTCCAAAAGCATCTTAATGAAATATTGTGCCTAAGGGCATGTTCAATTGAAGTTGATGTGGCATTTTCAGAGACTAAACTTTTCATCAATATATATTTTTCTTCTTAGAAAATTTTGTGTCATTATTTGTTGGTTACTTTGACTTATTAAAATATATAATCCCACATTTTAATAACATTGCACAACTTTGTATTTTGCTTTTCTTTGTTGTATTTTTTTTGCATTGAAGTAATTATTCTATTTCATTAAAGTTCTTGGTTTAGCACCATCAAATTCCTTGTGTTCGAGATAAACATTTTGAATGCTTACCATTATTTGTGCTTCTCTTTAATTACCTAGACATAGGAAAGACTGTATATCCTAGTCAAACAAATGAGATAAGGTCACATGACTAATTCCGGTTTACCGATTGTGAATGGTGGTGACATGTATCATTTCAGGGTAGATGCACTTACAGTGTATCATACTCTCTTTACCTGAAGTGTAATGTTAAAATGGACATGCCATACAATAGAAATATCCTGAAATACTTATCCACTACATGAAGAAGATAAGCCTTGAAAGGAAAGATATGGGAAAGTGCAGCAGGTTTACATGAGTAAGAAACAGACTTAAGCAACTGAGATTTTGGTATAGTTATTACAGCATTACCTAGCACATCCTGAATACCACCCATCTTAAAGGACTAAGGTGTAAGCAGGAGGTGGGGTAGGGGCAGGGCAAGCTTTTGGACATGTTATTCTGCTGTACTATTATATCTTATGCCTTGCCAAATCCTGTAGAATTTATTTTTATAATGTGATTTTCCTTTTCAGTCTCTACTTACACTTTTAAACTGTCTAAATTATATCTTAAATTATGTACAAAGTGTATTATGTAACCAGCCCAGGATGACACATATATTTGTAGGGACAAGTTCTCAAGTCTAAATCATCTCGATTTTATCATAGTTGTACTTTTACATCAAAAGTTTTATTCCTATAAAACTTATAAAGACAAAAATAAAGATGATATATAATCAAACCTCCATTCTCTAGGGATTACAAGCTGTGAAATTCACCTGTATTTTGGGAAATCAAGACAGTATGAACCACTTCATTATTCATCTTGACCCACTAAAAGGATCCTCTCCATTCTACTTCTGCAAAGAACCATCATTAAATAGGCAAAATGTTGTTACCATCTGTATGTGAAAATGAAAACAGAAAACATGGAAGGTAATCAAAATTACAAGATTTCTAAAGAGCATTTAGTATGCATTAGGTGGTGGGAACTCCCTGGGGAATACAAATGATGTCAAATATACTTAAATAAAGAAATTTATTTAAAAAAAGAAGTGCTTTATGTTTTCATTAGAAGTGCTAATGCTTGTCCGTCACACAACCAACTGATATTCTCATGCTGTAAGTACTAAGAGAGAGACAAAATATAGATGCTGGTTATTAAAAGGAGATTATCATGTTGCAAATCTGTGTTATCACATGGAATAAAAGCCTAACAGTAAGATAGGTTAAATGGAGAGTACATGTTTCCTTAGTACCTCGTATATATTCCTTATTTTACCTCACATATATATATATCGTGTTTTTTATCCATTTTACATTTTTTAGGAAGTCTCTCCACTTTCTACTTCCTTCAGTTATACTAACAGTGGTTTTATATATAATTAAACACTATCACACATTTTATTTCTGAGTGAATATGCCAAGAAAGAAATATACAGAATAAAAACTCATATTGACTCTCACACCTCTCTCTAAATAATCTTATATTTGAGCTTTTAAAAGCAACTTCACTACCATTTCAAAAACTATTAGACACCTAGATGAGGTGTCTAGAAATCAGCCTCCAACATCTCTTTTAGCACTTCTTATAGGATTGATGTGTTGCTTATAATTATGCCCAGTTGCTATTTATCTGGGGATGTCTTAGTTCTCCTATAGTTTATTTAGGTGGCAGTTTCTTTTTGTTTCCCCTTCAGAATATTAACTATAACATTCCTTCTGTCCTCAAACATTTCTGATAAAAATCAGTTGTTAATCTTACTGAGAATGCCTTGTACATGATTTGTGCCTTTGTGTTGCTGCTTTCAGTATTCCAGGAGTTTGACTATGATTACAATGTATCCTGAGTGGCTCAAATGCATCCTACTAAGAATGGTCCACATTAAAAAAAAAAAAAGCTAATAACAAAAAATGCTGGCAAGGATGTGGAAAAAAGGAACCCTTTTACATTGCTGGTGGGAATACAGAAGGGTCCAACTACTATGGAAAGCAGTATGGAGGATGCTCAATTTACTAAAAATAGATCTACCATATGAGGCAACAATTCCACTCCTAGGAATATGCAAAGGACACAAAATCATTAATTCAAAAGGAAAACTGCACTCATATGTTCACTGCAGCACTATTTACAATAAGTAAGATATAGAACCACTTAAATGGCCAAAAAGATTTCTGGATCAAGAAGATGTGGTATATATGCACAGTGGAATACTACTAAGCGATCAAAAAGATAAACTCATGCCATTCGCAGCAACATGGATGGTAGTGGAAGAGATGACGCTCAGTGAAAGAAGTCAGAAGGAAAAAGAAAAACATCAGATAGTTTCACTTATAGGAATTATATAAGAAAGCCAAACAAGGAGTAGGGAAAGAAAAGAAGAAGAAGAAAAAGAAAAAATCTAGTAGGCAAACTATAATCGGAGACATACAAGGGAGAGGGAGGGAGTGGGATCAAAGCAGCGGAGAGAGAAATACAAGAGACTATGGTGAGGATTTACGGGTGACTTGGTGACGGGAATTTTATGGTTATTACACCTGAGAGGAAAAATCAAACATTACTCAAAAAAAGAATGGTGTTAAATGAAGAATGGTTATTAAATATATATTTAATAAATAAAGAAGATAAAAAATAAATTTACCTTACTGATATTTCATTGTACCTTTAGATATATAGATTTGTGTGTTTTTCATCCTATTTGGGAAGTTTTAAGACATTAATTTTTCAAATAGTCTTTCTACTCCAGTTTTTCTCTTCTTCTGGTACAATCATTGTATATATTGTTACACTTGATAATGTCCATAGTTCTCCTGCTCTCCTTATTTTTACTTATTTTTTCTTTGTGCTCTTTACTGAGTAATCTCAACTGACTCTTCAAGTTCACATATTTCTTCTACATGCCTTTCGTATTTCTTCAGTTAATTTTTCATGTCATTTATTGTACTTTTCAGCTCCAAAATTTCTGATTGCTTCCTCCTTATAATTTCTAACTCATTCCATATTCTCATATTTTCCTTTAAGTATTTTTCTCCCATGCTTTCCTTTAGTTATTTGAACATAAATAATGCATCAATAGTTGGTTTAGTCTGTATATTAAACCAGTACATGCTCTTCTCAGGGTCAATCTATATTTTTTTCCCTTTATTCCAGGCATGATTTCTTGGTTTATATGCTTTGTATTTTTTGTTCAAAAGTGGACATTTTTTTAAAAGACAAAGACAAACTGGGGACACTTGGTGGGGAGGGAAGAGGGGGAGGGTGGAGGGCAGACGGGAACACGGGGGACTGAGGTGATGGTGCACTGGTGATATGGTGATAGGGAATACATGGGGATTACAATCGATGTCAAATATATGTAAATTTAAAAAAAATTATATTAAAAAAATAAATAATAAAAAAGTGGACATTTTTAATATTATTACATGGAAACTCTGTAAATAAGATTCTGCTCCATCTCAAGTGATAGTTTGCATTATTCTGCCTAGATATTTTTGCTTATATTTTGATTTTACTTAACAAAATTTGTAAAGTCAATATTCTTTGTCATCTGTGACCACTGAAGTCTGTTCCATTAGTTTATTGGTCAGCTAATGATTTGTCAGTTATCTCATTAAATGCCTAAAACCAACAAAACAACAATTTCACTCTTTGCAGATGAGCTCTGTATATGTGGTAGAGAATGATTTCAATTCTCATTCAGGCTGCTTAAAATTTTGCCCTTGAGGACTGAGGTGATTGTGCACTGGTGAAATGGTGATGAGAATTCCACAGGGACTACAATTGATGTCAAATATATATAAATAAATTAGTTTAATAAAAAATTTTTAAAAGAATCAAAAAAATAGCAGTCTGCCCTTGAAAATATACATATATAAGATCACCTACAATGTATACCTTAAATATACACAATTTAAAATGCCGATTATGATCTCAATAAAGCTTAAAAAGAAACAACAAACCTTTCCCTTAGCTTTCACATCCTGTTTGCACTGACTCTAAAGGTCAACCAGAGACAAAAACTTAGGCACTCCTCAGTTCTTTTCTGAGCACATGAGTGTCATCTTCTAGATTCCCATCTCATTCTCCATCTTTTCTTCCTAAGCTTCTAGGTTTGTCTATTATTTGCTCTGTTCTACTTTACATTGATGTCAGTGGCTCATGCCCAAAATGCTTTTGACAAATGTCCTTTGAATAACTGCCTCCATCCTGAAAGGATTCTGAACGAGGTGAAATAAAGGCAAATATTTTGATTTGATCCTTCAGAGAGCCTTGACATAAGTCAACTTATGATGCCAAAAATGTATGACGATGAAGTCTTTTGTCCTGTGGGACTAGGAATCTATATGGGCAATGTGGGATGTGGTCTTCAGGTAGCAGTGGGGATGCAGTCAAACTAAATAAAAATATCCAGAAATCTCTTACCAAGATTCACGTGTTGTTTTTTCTACTTAAATAAGTGTTATTTTGATTGCTATAACTTTCCAATTATTTTTCAGAGCTCTGGTAAAGTTATTTCTCACAATTTTTACCAGGTTATTCAATATATTTCTGGAGAGATTGGTTTTTGGAGTTTCAGACTACAGCATTTTTGCTGACTTACTGAATAATCTTTTTTTTTTAATTGAAGTAACATTGGTGTACATCGTTATGTTTTAGAAATATAGGATTTCCTCCTCCCCTTTGGTGATGTTACCTCCCTGCACCCACCGACAAAATATTCCTATTCTACCACCTGGATCCATTATGCTCCCTCCCTATTGTGTTCTCACCCCATTCCCCACACTTGTAGCCTCATTTCTACCATCAGATTTTTTAAAAAATCTTATTTGTTTCGATCTCCTGGGCTTCATTGCTATGAGCCCCTAGAGACCAGAGGCTATGTATTGACCATCTTTGTCTCCTCAGATTTTACCAGCACAAATCTTCCATTATTGGTCAAATGATTGCGGAGAGCAGTCATTACCTATGCTTTTGTGTGTGTAGAAAAGAATGAGGGAAATATAGGCTTTTCCTGTGTAGCTATTTTGTATTGATGAATTAAGTTACTTATTTATATCAAATTACTAATCTAGTAGATTATAGGATGGTTACAAATATAACATGTCAGTATTTAATGTCGTTATGCAATAGAGTCAAATGAACAAATATTAACTGAAGGTAATCACATACTTAGGTAGGCTTATAATCACTATACTTCTTACATTGTTGTCTTTTTATTAAAAACCAATGTTAAAACTAGGTTGAAATCACTAGTGATATACTACAGGTTACTCTATGCTATATTAAACTAGATGCTAAGAAAGAAGGTTATATTACTATAAACTAGCTGAATTTCATCAATCCTATTTCCATTTTCTAAAAAAAATAGCAGGAAGACTTTATTTTTCAATTTCCCTTGCAAGTAGTTTCACTATCTCTAAATGGATTCTGACTAATGAAATACGAACATATTATATACATGCTTTCTCTCCATTATCATTCACAGTTTTTCAATTCCCTTCTTATATTTGATAGTCTATGATTCTAGAAATGTAAGTAGTAGCCTGAAGGAGTTGAGTGGCTCAATATGAGCACTGATTATACTAGTCGGGTTAAGTTATGAAAAATACTCTCAGATTTTCAGTGTTTTACAAAAGCAAAGTTTCATTTTTCACTTGCCTTACACATAATAGGTTAGTTTTGACTTTGCTCTATAGCTTCTTCACTCATAGTCTCATGTTGAAATATGAAAGAATCAGCACTTACCTGAGGCTTGCATGGCTTGCTCTAGAGCAAAAAGAACAATGGTGGAACCACACAATGGCTCAACACTTCTGCTCGCATAACCCATCCACCCACATTTATTAGTCTAAACACATTATAATGGATAATCCTGACAACAGTTGAGTAGGGAAGATAATCTTCCTATTAGGATAGCCCACAGGGAGATAGTGATGGACCTGGGAGAGTGGCATAGAAAAATTTTGAAAAAAATAATACAATTTACCCCAGTGACATATAATAATTCCACCCAGACTGACATTTTTATATGTGGAGAAAGTCCATGTGATATGATTTTGTATTTCTATATTGCCTTTCAGAATATGAGTGATTTACTCTCAAATGAATTAATCTGAGTTCCTCTGTAACATCAGTGGAGCAGAAGAAATGGCAATTTTGACTGAGGAAAGGTTAGAGAAAGTTCTTATTTTCTAATTTCAAGCCTAGTTTTATAGAGTAAGAATATTTTAAGAGCACTCTAAGGCAAATTCCTAGTGCTGAGTTGTCACAAAAGAAGAATCTTGTCTAAGATAATTAGATTTTTGATTTTCCAAACAGCTTTATTACTGCTTAACAACCTCAAATACCTTTTTTATGATTTAAACTAGGTTTAATAATAAAAATTTTATTCTATCAAATCTTGGTCTTTGTCCTATGGCTTGCATACTCTATCCAGTTCTAGCTCCTTTAATATTTGATTCTTTCTGTTGTGTCACTAATATTCTTTACTCAAACATATTACTAGTGTAGCTTCACTGCCTATACAGCCAGCTCTCATCACCTGCTTTTGTCTCCTGTTTCCCAACTCCTGCTTCATTCTGATTGAATAACCTACTTACCTGGTTACCCGCCAGAACCCTTTAATTGCTCAGCTACTGCTTGAAACACTAGGTGGTGCTATGCCTTTTTCACTACTGGTGTGTTTCAAATTCTTGGAATCATGACTGTGCCAAATGGGATGATTCCGGTGACTACAGACTGTCAGAAGAGGGGAAAGACTTGCAATCCAGGGACCAGCTGAAAATAATTTGAATATTCAAATAAAGCAGTTATTGCTAATAGAACTAGGTCCTAGAAAAGGCTGAGGGTCTAGGCAATCCATTGTAAATGTTGAAATTTTAACCCTGGAGAGAATAAATGAAAACTCTGAAAGAATAAATGAAAGTGGAAACTATTGCCTTATAAGCAATAGTTAGAGGTATGGTATAATAATGGAAGAAGTCTATTCATTATGGTCTCACTTTTTCTATGAAGACTGAAAGTGAGGGATAGAGAATAAAGAACAAACTAAACATGGTCATTTCAAAAACTGCTTCAGGGACTATCTGAAAACAGATATAATATATTTTAAATACAGAACACTAGTGGTTAAGTGACATTTCAAGATCAAGAAATCAGTTTTAGAAAGCAAAACGAATACACCATGAATGTATACAATATTTATTGTACAAGGAAACCTAATTTTGAGCTATGTATTCATTTAGTATATTTGAGGTTTACCTAATGTTAATCCTATAATATTCCCTAGAGCACTTACTTTTAAATGTTGAGTCTACAAAAAAAAAAAGAAGAAACCTTAGAACTATTTCCATGTCATTTTAACATCCCCAAGCAAGACAGTCAAAATTATCCATATTTAAATGAATGGAAAGGGTACAACTTCACAGCTGGAAACTTGATTTGACAGTGAGTACCAATGATAGACAATTTGCCATGGAGGCTATCACAAAGTAATACAGTAGCAGTCGAAACAACACTCTTTGTAACACATTGTACTGGCTTCATTTATCTGTTCAATGAATAGGAAATCTACTTAAACCACAGTGCCAAGATATGCTATTTCTTTCACCTCAAATGCATTTTTCACTATGCCTTTGTGATAATGGGAAAAAAAGTGTTATAAACAAAAGGAATGTCTTTTATCCCACAGAATACTTAATTCATGCAGTGAAGCTACTAGCTAAGGTTTCCGTCTGTTTTTTTTTAAAAACTGAATAATTTAACATTCATGTCAACAATGACACATTTAGAAAATGAGTTCCTAATCTCAATTAAAGTTATATATTAGTCTTATATGAAATACAAAAATGTAAGTGAATATCAAATTAGTTTGATATATTAAAATCATAAGGTACTTTATTACAATAAGAAACTCTGTCATAGATATTATCTGTTCTCCCTAGATTATGACACTAACAGAAGCTTTTGTGTGAAGGTCAAAGATTTATTTCATTTTCAAATATCTATTGCCCTGTTAGAAGTCATTGCAATATTATTCTCTAAAAGGTGTCTGAGGTCAAAAAAAGAAAAATAATAAGGTAGAATGGACCTAAAAATTGGGAATGTAAAAAAAAAAATCTTCGTAAGTGCCAATTTGGGGCCTTGGTTGGAATACACTGAAGGGGATAAATACTGCTGTAGTTTTAGTATCACCACAATCTCGTTGATAGAGCCTGTACATTGCTATCCATGTCTTGTTAGATAGAATATGTGATTCAAAAATTTGTGCGCATGAAGATTACATAAGGCAATAAGTAAAAGAGCAGAAGACAACAATTTCAAGCTTAATTCACCATATTATATAGTCTCTTTTCAAAATCAAGGGCAACTCATAATCTAACAGATGGAAAACCCATAGCATTTTAAAAACAAGCGAAGGCCCCAGCATGCAACCAGAAGCTATAGATTTTCACTGGAACTGATACAACTTTTATTTAATTGGTGTGTTTTCAAATTACCTTGGCAATATTCATAAATATAGTAGAAAAACTTTCTAGTTCTATAAAATAAAAAATAACTACCTTCATTCCCAGAGAAAGAAATAATTCACTTATAGAAAAATGTAATTATGGGGCTAGAACTACAGTGGAAATTTCTCCTTGGCATATTTCGCTTTGATTGATTGTCATGAAATACCAACATACTTGAGCACGTATGAACCTACATTGCCAATCAAATTTTGAACACAAATTGATTATTCTTTGACTTTAATACTCTGCTCAGAAGATAAGGTAGTTATCAGAACATTTGTTTTTAACTATCATATTATTAATATTGGCATTTGAAATCTAAGCAAAAAAATATGTACAATGGAGATATATACAAAACAGAGAGTTAATGATTGCCTATAAAAGCTGCAACATGGAAAAAAACAGATAATGCATATAAAAGATTTAAGTAGGAAAGTCTTCAGTAAGTGACAAGAACAATGCCAATTTTATAGGTAAAATTCTCTCAAGTATAGATATGTTGTAGAAAATTGCTTGAAGCACTTTTTAAAAAAATCACAGAATTCTATTGGAAATGAAGTGGTAAAGGGGATTGGGGAGAGATTATCATCTATGGGAACTGTCTGGTAAGGTATTTTGAAAGTGAGTATTACATTGGAATGTGAAACATTACTCTTTTTTAATAAAGCTTAAAAACTTTCTCTACCAAATCATGTTAATGTTTGAGCCTGTCATAATGCTAACATTTGAGAAAAGCTTTGTTCAAGAGGGAACAAAATTAATGAGGCTTTGATGGTCAAATATCTGTAGTCCTCTTTGTAGATTAGATTATTAGCAATAACATGCCAATCATGCTTTTGTGTCGTGACCTTTGCACTCACTCCTCCCACTGCTCAAAATATTTTCCCGTCAAATATCTACATGATGAGATTCCTCATTTTATTTATGTCTCTGTTCAAATGTCTCCATATCAGATCTCAGACAGCATATTTATATATTAAATATTTATATATTTATATATATACACACACAAATGCACCCACACTCTTGTATCCCTTTATTCCTCATATCTAACAGCTTTACTTTTCTCCATTACTTGTATTACTATCTGACACAATAGTTGTATGTTTATTGTCTGACATAACCCAACCAGATTATAACCTCTAAAAGAAAAAGGAAATATATATGCAGAATAAGCAAGGTACCTCATATCTGTAATTTAGAGTCTATCTACTTATCTTTTGTTATCTGTGTCTGTTATCTCTAATTCAGTACCATGGGATTTATTCTGGTTTTTAACCTTGCCTACTGTAACTTCTTTCTCAGATCTCATTTTTAACAAATTTACTTACTTGTTCATCTATAGTACATTTATAAGACATTCCTTAATCACTCACTGGTACAGTTGTGATAAAAAACAGAAAATTAAGGTAGATTGAGCTTACAGCTACTTTTGTCTTTAAATTTTTACAATTTTAAATCAAAACGGAAGAGTCCATCTCCCCTTTCCCTAAATTCTCTTGTGTGTGCAATCCTTTGTAATCCTTTGCTCCTCCAAGTCCAAACCATGGCCACCACTGATCTGTTTCATCAATTACAATTTCACATTTTTGAAAATGTCATAATAATGGAGTGTTATGATATGTTGCCTTTTGACTGGCTTTTTTCACTAAACAAAATGCATTTGAGTCATTAATGCCGTTGCATGTATCAATAGTTCATTCTTATTTATATGTGAGTTGCATTCCATTATATGCTATCTGACAATTTGAACATCTATTCAGAGTTTGAAGGACATTTTTGTTTCTGGGTTTTAGCAAATATGAGTAAAACTGTTATATTCAATTACATGTTTTCGTGTAAACATAAGTTTTCACTTTTCTTGGACGAATGGGATGTCTGTATCATCTAGAAAATATATGATAACATGAACTAGAAACTGCTATCCAGCCTTCCAAAGCAGTTGTGCCATTTTGCATTCCCACAGCAAATATGAGAATTCCAGACACTGCAATTACTCTTTGCAGTTTTTCACATGCAGATATTACATATAACTTGCGAGATTCATATGGGAGTATTTAATCTTTGATATTATTGTCAGTGATAACGTTTTAATCAATTTTGAATTCTAAGTTCATTATTAGTGTATAGAAATATAATTTATGCATATTGATCATGTTCCTATGGCCTTGTTAAGCTCACTTGTTTATTTTAGAATATTTTGGATAGGCATCTTGCTGATTTTCCATGTAAATAATTATGCCATCTGCAAATAGAAACTCTGTTTTTCCTTTTCAAACTGCATGCTTTTCAAATTGCATTGCAAGTACTTAATATTTTGTGCTGAATAGCAGTCATAACAGTGAACATCCTTCACTTTATTCACCATATTATAGGGAAAACATTCATATTTTCAGCATGAATGTGATAATGGTGATCAGCATTTTATTGATGCCACTTAGGTTAATCAAGTTCCCTTTAAATTCCAGTTTGAAGATTTTTTTTTTTAATCTAGAAAGGATGTTAGATTTTGTCAAATGTTGTTTTTTACTTTGAATGTACCATATGGTTTTTCTTCTTTAGTCTTAAAATTGTGCTTTATTTTGATTTTTAGGTATTGAACCAGCTTCACAATGTGAGGATTTTTTTTTTGTATATTACTACATTCACTTTTATAATATGAAGTTGAGGATTTTCACATATATGTCCCTGAACATTATTGTCAAGTTTTCTTTTCTTGTAATATCTTTTCCCTAGTTTGCTAACAAGGCACTGTTGAGCTCATAAAATAAGATGGGAAGTAGTCTCTCCTGTTTTCTGAAAGACAATTTAAAATTGGTATTATTTACTATTTAATTATTTGGTAGAATTTGAATTTGGCATCTAGTTTTCTCTGTGAGAAAGGTGGGTTCTGGTAGCCCAAAGGCTTGTATACATATCTACCCCACCCTCTTAGTCTTCCCTTTGGATTGTAATTAAAGTGGGTCCTCATTTAAGGTCTTGTAACACATATCAGCATACCATTGTCATTTATGACTTACTGTTAGCTTCATGGTAGAGGGTCTTTGTGCTAATTAATCCTTTATTCTGGATTAAGAACTGAGTCTCTGGGTGTTGGAGGTGTGGTCTCCTCAGTAATCTTGCCCCTGTCCACTTATAGTTCTTGGCCCATTCTCCTTCCTTCACTGTGTGTGGAGGGTGTTTTTCCTTTTGTTTCCAACAGTGCCCTAAGGGTGATGGGTTTTGTTGCTTTTCTATACCTCACAATTTTTTTCCATAGGTACAACAGGGCAAGCATCTAAGTAGATTTCCTACTGCTATTCCCCTCACCCAGACTTATACTATGAAGGATATATTTACAGGATCTCACCAATATTTGAGTGTCTAGTAACATCCACGGAAAAAATCCTGTAATGAGTGTATAGTCCCCTTATACGTATACCCCCACAGCTACTATATTCCCTCTAGCCATATTCAAATTTTACCAACCTTTTAACAATTTGTAAGTTATTTTTTAAATGATTTTTTTAAGATTTATTTATTTATGCATACAAGCACTGGGGTACAGGCCAGAGGTGTGGGGGGTGAGAGGATTCACCACAGACAGAGCGGGGAGCAGAATAGGCAGATCAACGGAAGTACACTGCTGAGGGGAGCAGCGGGCACAGCAGGAGAGGTCTGCTGCACCATGTGGGTCCCCCCCGCTGGCCGGCAGCAGGGATCGAACTCGTGCTGCAGCGGTCGCGGTTTGCCTCATAGTGCGTTGCTTAACCCACTGCGCCACCAGGGAGGCCCTTAAATGATTTTTTAATTTATGCATACAAGAACTGGGGTACAGGCCAGAGGTGCGGGAGTGAGGGTGGTCGTGAGAGGATTCACCAGAGACAGATGGGGAACAAAACAGGCAGATCTACTGAAACACACTGCTGAGGGGAGCAGCAGGCGAGATAGGAGAGGTCTGCTGTGCCATGTGGGTCACCTCCCTGGCCAAGGATCGAACTCATGCTGTAGTGGCTGTGCTTTGACTCATAGTGCATTGCTCAACCCACTGCACCACCAGGGAGGCCCTTGTAAGTTATTTTTGAAAAAAATTCAGATAAATTAGAGTTTCTATATGTATACCATCCATGCAACATCCCTTTATGCTAGCAATGACATAACTATAGAACATTTATCAAACCTAAGAAATGATTCTGGATACTATAATATTAACTCAAAAGAAAACACTTAACTCTTCTTACCAGTGTATGGCTACCTCTTCTCCATGCAAGTGCTTGCCACATATCTTCCTTTGCCTGTCTTTTCTTAGACTTGAACTTATTTGGTCTTGTGATGTCATTGTTCTGATATTTTAAAGAAAATTATGTATTTGCACCTGTCTGCCATTTTGTCAAAAACATTTAATGGACTTTACAAATTAAAAGGATTTTAGAGATTATTTAATTCAATGAAGAAGGAATTGAGGCTCATGGAAGTAATGCCCAGTTAAGAAGGAATCTGTTCAAATTTGTGTCTTTTTACTCTACACCCAGGATTTTTTATTTTGCATGGCTTTGTTCTTTTGTTTGAGTGCTTGTTTTTATAAAAAGCTAAAGAGGACTTTTATATAAAATATTTTAATATCTTTTAGAACTACCATAGATTAACTCTGGAAATAAGTCATGCCTCATATACTTAAACTGTTGGTAGACAACACACATATACACACACAGAGATATTTATATTAGTGAAATGCTCTCTCTAATCTTACTCTATCTTTTTCTCTTTCAGTATCTCACATTGCACTGTTGGCACAAGTGACAAACATCTACAGTGCATAGTAATTATATATTCCTTAAGATTCTTTGCTCATTAAACTTAAAGTGTATGTAGCATGGTAATTGCCATTTAATCTGCACTGTTTTGTAGGAAAGAAATTAACATATATTTATTTTGCAAATAGAGCAGTGGCTAAAATTGAACTGATTTCACAACAAGATATTTTCCTTATTTTAATGCAAACAAGTGTGACAAATTTTAATATTGCTCAAAAAGTCTTCTATAGAAAATGTATCGAATGGTGATATTCTTCATTTTTCAACTTTTATTTAAAGAAAATATTCCTACTTCCTATGACATAATAGGCCTCAGATGATAACATAATATTTAAAATGGTTTCTAAATAAATGGTTTCTAAAATGGTTTTAAATGAAGACATTTTCTTTATTTACAAATAGACTACAAAACCTCAATTGCTTCTGAAGATATAATGCTGTGTCATTTTATTCAACACATTTATTTTATGCCTATGATTCCAGAGGTTAATGTGAAGTAGTAAGACAAATATACCTGTCATAATGAAACTTATAATGAAGTAGGCAAAAATAGTTGAAAGAAATAAAAACACTTTTTCCATTTTCTCACGATTTTATGCATTACTTTACTATAGTGTGTATATATTTGACAGCAAAACAGACTACAGTTCTAGTAAAAGAGGTGTAAAACTTAATAATTAGGTTCACACTTAGTGACTGAACGTAAATGGATCAGCAGTAGACTCAAAGTAGTGTGCTTCACCTAAGAGAAAGGGAAGTGATTTGCTTTAGCATTAACTCTGAAAATCAAAAGTATACCTGGGGGCCCTCCATGGTGGCGCAAGGGGTTAAGTACCACACTATGAAGTATTGGCAGCCACTGCAGCATGAGTTCGATCCCTGGCCAGGGAGGTGACCCACATGGTGCAGCAGACCTCTTCTGCCTCGCCCACTGCTCCCCTCAGCAGTGTATTTCAGTAGATCTGTCTGTTGTGCTCCCCACTCTGTCTCTGGTGAATCCTCTCTCCCCCTGCACCTTGGCCTCTACCCCAGTTCTTGCATGCATAAACAAATCTTTAAAAAAAGAAACAAAACAACAAAAGTATACCTGGTAGACCTAATTCTGCTGATTTAGAAAAAAAAGTTGGAGAATCATAAACAGAACTAATCAGCTATGTCACCTTGCTTCAAAATAGGTATTCAACTTAAAATTTAAAATTAAAACTAAGGTTGTATATCATCTAGGTAATCTTTATGATATTTTTTCTAAATAATATACATCTTTGCTTCTTTAAATATAATTTTCTTTGCTTTCACTTAATGAGTGTTAATTATTTTAGCCCAGATTATTTAATAGAAAAAGTTCTTAGATGGAATTTGGTAATGTGACAATAGGTAAAACTTCTTTCATTAAGTTTTGATTCTCTGGAACTATGTAAATTTGAGTAAAATGTGTATATCCAGTCTGAAACAAGCATTGTGGGAATAAGATTCTGTAATCTGGAGAAGCTTTGCTACTGGGCTCCATAATCTTGCCAATACTGGTCAGTTGGCTTACACTGGGAACAGAAATCTCTAACTAAAAATGCCTAGTGTGAGTCCTTTAATTTGGAGTTTGATTATGTCCACAACAAAAAATGTTAAATGAGGACTATTAAATCTATGTCATGAAATGAAACTGTATAAATCTTAAACTACAGTAAACAGGTTTCAGCTTAAATTGTGCTCATTATAATTAAACTTTGTTACATAAGTGCCCCACTAAAATCTCAAACACTTATACCTTATATATTATTTTAAATGATAATAAGTGATAACGAAAATGGACAAAGCAGGGGAGTGAGCACATTTTGAAATGACAAAGTGTATCCAGTTGCTCTTACTTTATTTTTGTTTTCCTGACAGATCTGTGAAGTATCAGTAAGATCTGCTGTCCCTTTCGTGACCTCCTAGAACCCTGTTCTCCCACCTGCTCTCTATTTTCCTGGAATTATCATAACTGGTAATTCCAGTTAACATTCATCTCACTTCTTTAACTCTAATGCGCCCATTATTCAACTAGTAAACAACTGAGCAGTATTGTTTAATAACTTATATTTCACATAAGAAGAAATTCTTCTTGCCAATATTGAAGAATTTTAGAGACTCTAAACTAGAAAGTACACATAGGAAGACACAAAAGAAGTTTGTGTTTAAGACAAACTCTGCTACCTATTAAATTGTGCTTTTGTGTACTCTATTAAGCTCCTTGGATCTCAGTTTACTTATTTCTAAAAAAAAATGAGATGCTACCTATACCAAGGATTAAACGAGATGAGAATGTTTCCTTCAAAACCAATGCAGAAATGTTTTCAAGTTGTTTGTGGTGCAGGTGTTGTTTACTTTTACCAAAGATATAGAAAAAGA
The DNA here is from genome assembly GCA_019455555.1 of Galemys pyrenaicus. NCBI lineage: Eukaryota > Metazoa > Chordata > Mammalia > Eulipotyphla > Talpidae > Galemys > Galemys pyrenaicus. The sequence goes on along the minus strand of JAGFMF010011922.1, from coordinate 426,472 downwards.
TTATTCATTTCATAAAATAATCATTAACTTTAAATATGGATTTCCAATAATATTTCTTTAAGTGCTTCTTAAAATCAGCATGATTTACTTTTCTGATTTATGCAACCATTTTAGTAACATGATTATCTATAATTTGAATTATTCATCTATGGAATTTTAATTTTAAATCTACACATTACATGAAATAAAGTATTTTCTGGTTTAGAGAAATATTTCTATTCTAGTTATGCAGAATTATTACTAATAAACTGTGCTTATATAAAGTTTAAAATAAGTTGGCTTTGATGTTTACTTGTGAATTAAAATATAATTATATAACTGAGGTAATCTAGAGTAGATACACATTCATAAACATATGAATCTGTTTTGGGGTAGAAAAGTCATTACAAATTCCATTAGGTCAGAAGTTAAATGAAATTTCCCCAAGATTCTATCTAGATATCTTCTATATTCAGTTCTACAAAGAACTAATTTCAGAACTACTGTATGGAAGGATTCACAAACCTCAATTTCAGAGAGTCAGCTAGTCAAATATCAAACAATCAAAAAAAATATCAAAAATATTAATATGTCTCAAAAAAGTGGTTTTTGGTTCATGTTTTGCTCTGGCTACATACTTTTGACTCTCTTCCTTTCACAGAAAGAAATCACCGTGCAGCATTTTTTATTCAAAATCCCCTGTATATGGCCTTCTTGGTGGTGCAGGAATTAATTAAAGTCTCAGCACTATCAAGCAATCTCCAGCTACTCCACATGAGTTCAATCCCCAGCCAAGGCGGTGACCCACATGGCGCAACAGACCTCTCTACCCACTGCTCCCCTCTGCAGTGTATTTCAGTAAATTCATGTGTTCTGCTTCCCGGTCTGTCTCTGATGAATCCTCTCACCTCCTGCACTTCTGGACTATACCCCAGTTCTCATATGCATAAATAAATAAATCTTTTAAAAAATCCCCTGAATATATTCTATATAGTACATTTAATTCAAAAAAAATGAAGGTATGCTAAGCTAAAGTTATATGTATTTTTAAGTTATAAAATGAATTCTTGTCCTCAAGGAGCATATAATTTTATAAAAATAATTATAATAGTAATATATAATTACATATATAATTATAATATAAATATAGTAAAAACAAATGTTGAATTGACCCTTTCACCAAACAGAACTAAAAATCCAGGCAAAATATAAGGAAAAAAAACAAAAAACAAAACACAGTTTCAATATGTTGCAAATCAGGTAACAAAGAAAATGTCCCTGAAATTTGGGAAATGTATGAGTTGAAGCCTATGTTTTTCCCAACTGTCTGCCAGAAGAGAATTTCTAGTCTATGGCATAGACAAAGAAAAAACAAGTAGAGCCCAAGTCTCTTACTTTAAGAAGACAGAGCTGGGAGTGAAGGAAACCAAGTGGACCAGAGCTCAATGTCAGAGTATTGAAAAGGAAAGTGAAGCGTAGAGAAAATTCAGAATCTACAGACATGTCCCTGAGTCTTCAGTGGAAGTACCTAACATATGTGAGCAAACAACTCATGGCATCGGGGTAGGGTCAGGATCACCCGAAAAGATTAGAGAAAATGATCTACAGGAATCATACAAGAATAGTTTTAGTTCTCTTTAGCAAGAATGGGACACTTCGTAAATCGTGAAGCATAAAATAGAGTATTGAAGATTCATTCATCAGTAGTGGGCCAAACAAACCATAGACAATGCTACTGTGGTCCGATGAGAAAGCTTAAAAGGAAATATTGAAATGAAGTTACTGTTTCCAATTAACTTCACTATACTCCAGAAAAGAGTTCAAAAATACTTATAAGAAACAAAGACAAATAGCATCTGATAATGTAAATTATCTGACATCCGATAACAATGTACATCAGGCAGGCAAAGAAGCAGAAAGCCACAACTTATAATGAGGGAAGGAAATGAATCAATTAAAACAAACCCAGAGATTACATGGATAGAGTTAGTAGGCAAGGCCATTCATAGTTACATCAAATGTGTCCCATTACAAAATAGCATCTCTCTGGGAAAGAGTTAAAATTATATTTTAAAATAGCTCTAGAACTATTCAACTATGCCAATTCTTGTATCAAATTAGGAATTTAATTTTTTAATCATTTTTAAACATCATTGTTTTTCACAATATAGCAAATAGGTTGGCATTATGTTGCTTATAACACCTTTTATTATTTTAAATATATGTTCTATGTGAATTTCCTTTTCTTCTTTCTTTTCTCACATAATAAATTTAAATTAGATTTCAAAAGACAGAAATATTGATAAAAATTTCCAAAATAATTGGTGATTACACAACACACTGCTATATGACACATCAGAGGAGTAATAGCAGAAAAAATTTGAAAAATACTTTGAACTAGTATTCTCTGTGCTTCATACATCTGTAGTTTATCTTGCCATTAGTTTGGGTATATATTAGTTTGGGTATACTCAGTCTACTTAAATGTTTTCTTTTATTATCTTTCTTTTATGATATTCCATTATGGATATGTTACATCTTGTATATCTGTATCACAGTTCTTAGATATTCAGTTCTTTTTTCTATCTTTGATTTGATACTTTGGAAATTTCTGTGTAATCTCCTTGAATTAAGAGATTATTTCCTCAGCTGTGTCCAGTCCACTAAATGAGCCCATCAAAGGCATTCTTCATTTCTGTTAGTTTTTTTTCTTATCTCTAGCATTTCTTTTAGATTCTTTTTTATAATATCCATCTCTCTGCTTATATTATTCATTTGCTTTTCCACATTTTCTGCTTCTTCCATTAGAGACATTAGCATATTTTTCGTACTTTAAAAAAAATCTTGATCTTATTTTTCAACATTCTTACAATATCTAACTTTGGTTCTGATGTTTGTTCAGTCTTTCGACACTGCCTTATTTGCTTTTAGCATGCCTTATAATTTTTTTTGTTGAAAGGTTGGCATAGTATACTGGGTAAAAGGAACTTCAATAAATGAATGTTTAATAATATAGTAGTAAGGTGAGAGAGGAAGGGAAGAATTTCATAGGTCTATGATTAGGTCTCAGTCTTTTGGAAAGACTGTGGTACTGGACTGTGAACTTTACCAGTGCTTCTCAATCCTTCCCTGCCACTTTTGAGAGGTAAGATGACTAAAGGGAGTTGAAGTTGGGCTCCTCCAGGATTTTAGGCTCTGGGAATTCTCAGGAAATTGGACTCCAGGTAATAGTTTCTTCTGAGGGAAGAATATGTTAATCATGCAATGATCTGTTATATTTCAGTATGGTTTCCTCTCCCCTCCCCCTGCCAGAAGCATGAGGTGATTTAGTAATTTATATTCCCCATGAGGAACTGGTGAAGATACTGGTTATTAAACTTACAAAGTGTGGGAGTTCCTTTATGACTAGGCTGACCTGTAGATTTTATCTCTTTAGACCTGTACACACTGAGCCTCCAGTCCTCATCAGTTACAGCTCAAGTTCTCCTATCCTGGCACTTTTCCTATGGATTTAAGATAAATCACTGATTTTTCAGCTTATCTAGCTTTCTACTTGGTAGGATGGAACATTTCCTACTAAGTTTCTTACATGCTGTACCAGAAACCAGAAGTCCTCACATGTTTGTCATTTACAACTTTTTATTGTGTGCTGAAATTCTCCTATTTTAAATTTTCATGCTTGCTAGCCTCAAACTCTGGATCACCTATATATCTACCTCTATTACCTATTTTTCTGTTGATATCGATCACCTGGTCTTAGCTATTAGTATGTGTGTTGTTTTTAATACACAACAGATACAGTGTATGGAATGTTTGAGGTTCTGAATTACAGTCTTGCTATCTTTAACATATAGGCATAACACCTCCATAAGTTCAATAAAAGGTATCATTAGAAGCTGAATCTAACCTTTTGTGACATATTATTTATATTCAATCACTCTTTTCCTTAAAGATGATCCTTCAAATGCCTAAAATGTTTGAAAGAGAATTTTCTCCTTGTTGGGACCTGAATTTTAGTTTTCTTCCCTAGACTCATGATGTTACTAAGGGCTCTCAGAATGATTGCTTAAAGCATTTTAGAAAAAAAAAAGTCAAGTGAAATGCCCTGCATACTTTTGTTTTTTTTGGATCTTGACCCTTCCTATTATTGCTGTCTTAGTAACTCACTCATGCCTTAGACATACTTAAACTATATTTTCTACAGAATTTCTAGTTGATCTCTGCAAAATGATTTGTCTGAGTCAAGCTGATCTATCACTACTGAAAATGAAATTCTCCTATATATATTTTGATATGCTGTTTGCTATATAAAGTTTCATGACTGAATCCTTTAACCATATTTACAGTCTTTCTTGATTGAAGAAGTTATTTATTTGTTCTGGAATTCATGGTGAGAAGGAATATATTCTAAGAGTGGTTTGTCAAGTATTTTACTACTAAATCTTCTGACTAATTTCTTCTTGCTATTGTTAGTAATATCAAAGGACCTATCAGTTTAAGAAGATACTTTCTTCCTCGCTTTTTAAAGATATAACAGGAATGGGTCAAAACCGCTTAATTAGTATAATATTTTTGAAATGTTAATAAATATTTTATTGATTTAAATTAGTCTTTGTAGCTATGATATCTTTTTATATAGCACCTTGACTAAACTACATTCCCTGTATATGCTCAAACATTAATTTAGGTGATGCTATGAGGATAACTTCACAGCTGATAACTCCCCAATCAGTTGACTTTGAGTAAGGGAGATTGTTCTGGAAAAACTTTTGTGTGTCAGATTTAATCAGCTGGTAGGTTCATGGGTTCCAGCCTGCCTTTTCTGTCAGCCCTATAGAATTTGAGTTCTTTACCAAGCCCACAATCATATAAGCCAATCCTTTTTAATAAGTCAGAAGATTTATTCAGAAAGAATCTGGTACTTTCATATTTATAAACATATATACTGGTAGTTTTTATTGGATCTAGTTCTTCAGTTGACCCTCAAGTGTAAAAATGTCAATGAACACATTCTTCAGAATACAAAGAGGTCATACAGCATAAATAAGAACAAGAGAATGCCAGAGCCACTAAATGGAATCTGTGGTATTGTATTTAAATGGGTTCCTTTGTGCCATATCTGGAAGATATAACTACAAGATACATAACTAAGTCAGACTTCTTTAAAATAATTAACTTTGGGAATACAAATGAAAATAGAAACAAAATTAATTAATATGCTGATTTCACCCTGTAAAACATCAGGGGATAGATGATCTTTATCCATGGCTTAAAAATGCATATCAGATTAAAATGATGATTCCTATAAATACTTTCTTCATTTCTAAAGAATAAAACATAAAAATGCTATTTCAAGGTTAAAGATAAAACAATGGAAGGAAAACATCAATTTATTATCCTTGAGATTAATTAAACATGAAATATTATGAGAAAATATTGACTAAGTACCAGAAGGCTATATTGATGCTATAAAAGACTGGGAAGCTAATGATGATTCTTAATAATGCCCAGGGAGAGTAGAATCCCACCACTCTCTATTAGTGCATGGTTTTTCTTTTTTGCAAATAAGTTAGCATTACCATAATAAGCATATAAGACATCATAAATAACTAAGTGTGTATGCAGGAATAAATTATTTCTGCTCTAACAAACTATAACCAGAGGGAACAAACATTCCCCTGGATTTCGGGCAAGCAAAGCCTAGTAGCAAAAGGAAACATTAATTTCTTGGAAAGAATTTGAAGTTTTCATTTTGGAATGATGCCTTTCAAAAGATTTTATAAATTTGGTTTTAAGTGGTTTATATTTAGAGATAAAGTAATCAGAAGTTATCTAAAACTTTTTTAGAATTCAATTAAAATGAAATCTAGTGTTGCTCAAATTAGCAATTTTTGAAAAAAGTAGGTTACTACTATAGTTTTGGTCCACATAAAATTACACTTTAAGGATGTGCAAAAGGCATCATTATTCACCTACCAAAATATATGAATAACATATTTAAACAGTAATTTTACCAAACATGTCTGGGTTAGGCTTAAGCCCCAGGTTTTGTGAAGTCTTAGAGTTACAACTAAAATTTTCTTTTGACCTTCAAGTGTTTTATTCTAACCTCTGCTTCCTGTAATGTACATTCATCCATGTAAAACAGAGTTTCATGATATTTAATTCTATAGAAATTGATTTGACAACCCAATAATTTTACAAAACCAAAAAAATAAATAAAGAGCCAAGGGAAAGTAGAAAAAACTATATAACAATTTGCCAACCAGTATGTACAGTTTTTTCTAGAACTAACTTTAATAAGAATTGAAGTATTATTACTTTGATGATTGCTATTATCATCATTTGCCTCATTCAGTAGGAGGCCATGTACTGTACAATAGGAGTTATCAAGAAAATACACTTCAAGTATGCTACAAAAACTTGTTTATAACAGCATGGAATAAATGTCAACTTCTATTTTACTATGAGGGGTTTTTTATTAACATGCACTAGTAAGACAGAGCCTTCTTTGAAAATACAAATGCTACTGTAACTAGTTTAATTAGTTAGGTCCAAGTTTTAATATGTTTTAATGGGTCTTAAAAGAAGAATGCCATGATGTAAGAGAATTTAATATATCTTATTTTCTAAACTGATTCTTGAAATAAAGTAGTTATTTGATATTTGAGAACTATCCCTTATTTTTCTTAATAAGTTGGATTCTATCCTACAAGATTTATCCTCAGAATTATAGTCCCTTTACTGATTTTAAAAGAATATCCCTTCCTGATTTATTATATATATTTTACTTCATTCTGGATTGTATTTTATGACTAATAGGACACCCCCCACACACAAAAATCAATATAAAACATGTTGCTACATCATGCCCCAATACTGTCTTAATTAAGAAGGTCAATTCTGTATATTCTTAATAATATGAAGGACATTGTATCTGAAACATATTGATTGATTCACAAAAGAATTGGCATTGTCTAAATGAATATTGGTACTTTATAAATTTAGGAAACTAAGTACCAAGGTTTTTATTTTCTATGTGTATAGTAGGCTTTATTTCACTCTAGAATTTGTGAAAATCATCAACCTCAAAGAAAATCACCCATTTCCAATATACACTCTCACTTCTCTGGTACATGCATATAAGTATTTCCTCATGTCCTAATTCTTTGCTTGTTTTCTAATTTAAATTGCTTTGTTGATAACACCCATCTATCATCATTTTATAAAATCATAGTTATACCATACAAATATATCCAACGTACCCAAAGTTTATGAACTTTTAATGTTCTATTATGTGCTATTGTAGTATAGCATAGGTATGTTTCTTTAAGATTTATTTTATTTATTTATGCATACCAGAACTGGGGTGTAGGCCAGAACTAAGTGGGGAGGATGAGAGGATTCACTAGAAACAGAGTGGGGAGCAGAACAGGCAGATGGACTGAAACACACTGCTCAGGGGAGCTGTGGGCAAGGCAGGACAGGTCTGCAGTGCCATGTGGGTCACGTCCCCGGCTGGGGATCAAGCCTGTGCTGCGGTGGCTGGCAATACATGGATAATGCTGATACTAAGCCCTGTGCCACCAGGCAGGCCCCAGCATAGGTATGTTTTTGCCTAAAAGCTATAACCCTTAGAACTGTATCTTACCGATATGTAAGCTGTTCTCTGGTGACTTGTGATACTCCATTTTTGTTTCTATGGTACAATATTGGTAACTTAGGAATGCTAGAATTCAGAAACCAATTTACATGAAGTATCTTTCCTTATATTAGAAATGATAAAAAATACATGTCAATTTTGTCCTGGCATTATAGAGAAAATAGAAAATAAAAGGTCTAAAGTTGAGAAGCAATTCTTATCAAAGAACATAAAGGAAGGTTGTGGCTAAAGCAAATATAATAAGAAAAATAGTTGGAAATGAAATCAGAGAAAAGCTAAGGAGATGGAAGACATTGCTGAATGTTTAAGTCACTATAAGAATATTTGTCTACTCTAAGTGAGATTGAAAGTCACTTGTAATGACAAGGTCTTGCTTGGATAAATGGATGTCTTTGTTGCTATATGAATACTAGACTGGGGCAGGCAGAGGTAGAGAGCAGGCAAGCAAGGGTAAGATCAGATAGATAAATAAGCTAGGAGAATCTAAGTCAATCAAGAATGTTTATTTCTTGGATTATGGGTATAGAAATTTTGAGAAGCTGTTTTATGTCTCCATATCTATCTATCTATCTATCTATCTATCTATCTATCTATCTATCTATCTATCTATCTATCTATCTATCTATCTACCTACCTATCTACCTATCTATCTACCTGAACACCAAGGAATTTGTTGATGGACAGGATGTGGGGAATGAGAACGTATTGCCATTAACTGAAATAGAAAAAGACTATAGGTGGAACTTTCTGGCAGGGAGAAGATAAGGAATTAGATCTTGGATATATTAAATTTGAGTTGTCCTTAAGTGACTTACTGCTACTATGAAGAAAGCATTTGACAAGATAGCATCTATAATCTTAATGTCCTGTTATTTTGTTAGCCAAGATCTCATTGGTAGTATTATATTGGCAATCTTGATAGTCATTATATATTGTAGTGTTGTATACACTCTTTTCTTGGGAAATAGGATCTTGAGTTCTTTTTAAGAAGTGTCTCTTTGCTACCATGGTATTGACAAGAAGTGACAAATGTTTTCTACTACTTAGAAACTAGTTTAACAACCAGAAAGGGATGGGTGGAAACATTTCTATCATAGGCATGCATCTCATCTTTCAAGTGGAAACTTAGAAACTCAAATATAAAATTTTAAAATTGGAAAACCTCATGTGTCCATTTGTATTAAAGTACTGAAGGATGCAAACTGTTTGTGATACCCTGTCATCTAACCTTATCCCAACTCACCAAACTTGCAAAAAGAATTTACTAGCTACTAGTGAGTGACACTAAATCTCCTGTACCATGACAGGCATAATCCTTTGATAAAATAGGCTTCTTTATCTGTAATGTTATCATCTGTCAACCAAAGTGATGTGATGTCACATCAAGGACAGAATATAATATGATTTGGGTATAGATACAATGTTTTCTTTTGCATGAAATAATCCAATTTAGAGATATCTGACAAGTACTCTAATTATTTAAAGTACTTATGACAAAGTAGCCTAATTTGTCAATATTGCAAACATAATTGCAATGTGAGTAGTCAAAATAATTGTGATTAAACCACTCTTTAGACACTGTTTAGAAGAGGATAAAATGGGAATGACAAGAAACTGTGGCTGCTGACATTTAAAACTCAGGGAGAATTTTCCACCTATCTATAGGGATTGCTTTCATGAAAAATGCTTTTTCAGTTCTTATTTTGATGTTACAAAGGTATGTGATGTGGCTGTTCATTCTCTTGATGTGGTATATAGTTTATAGTTACCATTCCACCGTGATATATCACTCTAGAAGAACTACATCAATTGTCCTCTCAGAAGCTCCTTTTATTTTTCCTTAAAGAAACAGATTGTAGGGAAACTACATTCCTGAATATTTATGTTAACATTCATCTGATATTTATTCTTAATAATTTTACCTGTACAACTGATATATTGATTTCAAATGGATATCAAATTATCATTGCTTACTTCTTGCTTTATGTACTTTATCTGCAATATTCCATAATCTATGTGCCTATTTTACTCTGTTTGGGCTATTGTAAATATATAGTATTATTTATTTTTTATTTTATTTTTAAAAAAGATTTATTTATTTATGCATACAAAAACTGGGGTATAGCTTGGAGGTGCAGGGGATGAGAGAATTCACCAGAGACAGAATGGGGAGCAGAACAGGCAGCACTACTGAAATACACTGCTGAGGGGAACAGTGGGCAGAACAAGAGAGGTCTGCTGGGTCTTGTGGGTCAGCTCCCTGGCTGGGGATCAAACTCATGCTTCCATGGCTGGTGACAGCTTGATAGCACTGATGTTAACCCCTGAACCATCAGGGAGGCCATATGTGACTTCTACCTTACCTTTAAACTTTAAGTTGTATCATACTAGCATAGGCTTCAAATTCATCAATACTAATTTACATGACCACAGTTAACAACACACAAAGCAATGTACTCTCCAACAGAAAGTTCTAAGTACATCATATCTTAGTCATTACAATGAACTATTGGCATAGAGACTCAACAATGTGTAGCTGATTAAAAAAACACACACAAGTAAATACCTACTAGAAGAATCATCTCATAAAACTACAAAAAGGTTGAGCATAAACATCACTGTAGAAATATGGTTCTGAATACAAATTTTGATAAAAGATCAGACCTCAAACTATACCCCACCATTCATATAATCTTCCTTTGAGTAGAATGTATATGTGTGAAATTATCTACATATATTTATTGAATGTGTTTATGGAGACTCTAGAGTTGGTACATAATTCACTGTACTGCAAAGAGGACATCATTCACGCCTGCACATAACAACTAATCAGAAAGTCATATCCAGAATCACCTCTTTCAATAGCTAGATCTCCAAAGCCTGGCATTCATTCACATGAAGTTGTTTTCTACATCACTGATCTGAACCCTCTATATTTTACAATCCTTCATGTTTTCAGTTAGTATCATAAATTATGTTTAACTGATATTTCTATATTTTCTTCTTTCGTCTATAAAATTATCACAAGGTTTATGACATTGAATTCAGTGTTTCAAATTACATATAATGATTGAATGATGTCTTATCGGTAATACAAAAATAAACTAAACAGTTAATAGCAATTTTTCCAATCCCAAAACTGATTAGACACAGGGTAAAATCTATGAGCGTTCATTTATGCTTAAAATTGAGTGTTACTGTGGATAAGAAACAAAATTTTAAGCTTAAATATTAATTTATACTAATATTCATGCACGATGGCAGCTTAAAAAATGGTTGAATACATTACTTATATTCAGTATACTCCTTTTTTTCATATTACTATAACATTAATAGGCAAAATGATATTCTGCTGGCACCTTAGTAGACAGTCTTATAAAATGTAATAGACTGCTACTTTGCAGGCACTTGTTTCACTTATGCCAATTAGATTTAATAAATGAAATTGGATTTAAAACACTTTACGTCATTTTTTCTATCTGAATCTACTACTTGCCTTGACAAATCAAGAAATTAAAGCTGGAAAATAAGAGGAAGAAGATCTCAGATATGTATTTTGAAACTTTATCCCAACACTAATTAAAAACAAATATATTAGAAAAGAGTCCATTTAAAAGTTATACTTGATATCATTCAATGAATTAGGTTATCTTGTTTTTCTTGTATTATTTCCAGAAAATGATAAGGACTAAAATTTGGGAAGCTAAATAGCTTCGCAAGGCTGAGCTTATGGTTCAGACTTCGTGCTATGGCATAGTTGAATTTCAGATTGCTCTTTAAACTTCCCCAACTTTAGGACCAGAAATCATTCGTTACTTGCTCATTCAACTGTGGGTAAATATGATATCGTGAGTATGTCCTGGATTTGGGGACTAAATAACTCCATTTTCAAACTATAAGAGTGGAAAGAATTCGTTGGCTACAGTGCTAAAATACAGGAGAGTTGATTGCTCAGAGAAGAGGTTTGCATAATACCATGCTACTTACTTCTCTCTCAAGGTAGAACTGCTAGAGAAATGGAAGATTATGCTTGGAAGGGAAGCTGACTTTTAAATACACATCCTAACACCTAATATTTGAAAGAAATATAAAAGCAACATTCTCAGACTATCTGGATTGAGCTGATTCAGATTAACAAATAAGGTAGGCAAAACTAGTTCAAGTGACTTATTTACTTCTAAATTATCACAATGGAGTTTAACAATAAGCCCAACATATCATTTTATTTTATTTTATTTTTAAGATTTATTTATTTATGCATACAAGAGATGGGGTACAGGCCAGAGTTGTGGGAGGTGAGAGGATTCACCAGAGACAGAGTGGGGACCAGAACAGGCAGATCGATGGAAATACACTGCTGAGGGGAGCAGTGGGCGAGTCTGGAGAGGTCTGCTGCACCTAGTGGGTTCCCTCCCTGGCTGGGGAATGACCAACATATCAACATACCAACAAATGATATCAATGTGGACCTTTGTAAACTACATATCATCCCCAATAAACTTTACAGGATAGATCCATTATTTGAAGGTATATAATTTTGTTTGTAGTCTTTTAAAATGTCATACTGTACAGTTTTAGATAACTAATTTTTCAACAAAGTAATCTATCTCCTTTAGAACACAGTAATCTTACTTGAAGTCAGTCCTAACAGAGTCATAATAATAATTGCTATATGATGACTATTGTTATGTGTTTGTTATGAACCAGTCTAGTCATACTTGCATTTTTTTCTTGTTGCTTCCCCCACAATACTTTACTTTTATCTTCCACTACTACTATGTTGTGTTTATTTCAACAGGCACCACTGTAAAAATAGCATTCAACACAGTTCTCTACAGCAAGTGAAAGGCTTTAGAGACATGGACAAAGGATACATACTGTGTGTTACGTAGTTTTAAAAATATATACATTCAGAGTGTTGAAGAATACTAGTAATCTAGTTCATATAAGGAAACATCACGCTTATTTTAGGAGATGCATATAGAGCCTGAGACCTTCAGATAAGAAAGTCATTCTCACTCCTATTGAAAAATGTCTTAAAATAAAAGAGCAACTATTTTTATTTTAGAAAGAATAAGGAATACATATTCACATAAAATGTATTTTACAATTTTTGAATTCAGAAAAAGTAAATTCTCACTTGTAGAAAGAAATGTGAAGAATAAGTTATTTTAATAAACCACAATCACAATAAAAGAAAAAGCATATACTTGGACTCAGGCAAATCCGATGTGAGTTTGAACTTTACAATATACAACTTGTGGAAGCTGAGGCAAGTTACTCAATTTCTGTAAGCTTTGGGTTTTTAATCTATAAATGGCTATAAGAAAATTTATTCTCCAGTGTCATATTGAGGATTAAGTGGGATAATGAATACAAAATGACATTAAATCTGCATATTTATTGTAATATGTAGAATCTTATTAATTTAAGTGTTTGGTTAACTGATTTTATTTAACTTACTGTAATGAGATTAAATGTCTGATAAAACTCTAGTCAGTTCAATGTTCTTGTTTGTCCCTATTGCTTGTCCTTGCCAGATTTCATTCTCACTGTCTAACTTAACAATTAAATATATATATATGTATATTTACATTGTAGTTTTGAGCATAGGAATATTTGATCAGGAGTTTTCATTTCATAATGTCCAGATATTTCAATGCAGCTAAATTATTTCACTTCATCTTAAACTAGAAGTCAATTATTTAAGTAACATACTTTAGGGATGTCAAAATAATACATTAATAAAATTAATAAAATATAAATAATAATTAATAAAATAAAAAACAAAACATTAATAACCTATGATATGTTAAAATATGGTCCCTCAAACACTAGCTAATGAGCAACAAAAAGAGACAATCAGAAAGAACCTCTTTAACTTTTAACAGTCTAGATTCTTACAGAAATAGACATAAGGGAATTGACATGAAGACCAGCTGACCTAACATGTCTCTTGAAAATTAAAGGGCAGAATTAAACATGCAGGAATGATGTAGGCGTGTGATTGAATGGGTTGGAATGGGAAGAAGTGTTTTGCAAATCAGAAATTAGAAAAATAAAAGACAGTAATGGGAAAATCTATAAAGTAGTGTCATGGATGAGAATAGAAGGGTTGACCTGGCAATGATCTCTTGAGCACCTGGAGGAAATCCATAGCATTTTTTTAAAGACATTATTTATGCATACAAGCACTGGGGTATAGGCCAGAGGTGTAGGTGAGAGGATCCACCAGAGACAGAGTGGGGAGCAGAACAGGTGGATTTAGTGAAATACACTGCTGAGGGGAGCAGCCGGGGAAACAGGAGAGGTCTGCTGTGCCAGGTGGGTCCCCTCCCTGGCCAGTGGCAGGGATTGAAATCATGCTGCAGTAGCTTAACCCACTGCGCCACCAGGGAGGCCCCCATAGTATTTTTTGATCCAACAGAAGTATGAAGTTCAAACTGTAATGTGCTAAGACTATTATTTTTTTACCTTGGTACAGCTCAGTTATATGGCATTGATATAATAGAGGATTATTTGTTACTTCCTATGCAAGATTCTGCAGAGTTGTCTCTTATTTTCAGTACTTCCAAATTAAAGGTATGTCCTCTGTAGAAAAATTGTGAGAAAACACTAAAACTCCCCAAATACTGCATTTATGCATATTCAGTTTCACTTAAATATTGCTTCTTCTCATCCATTTCCTGTACTGCATGGAGATGTGATGTTTTTGCAACTTGCTAGGAAAACTTTATTTGAAATTGTATGTGGAGGTCATTAATGCTTTTACCAATTATCACAGTTTGCCATTTCTTAGTGGCATAAGGCATGATTGCATTTTATGTAGCACTTTCTTATGGTTGAATGAGGTTATACTATCTTTGTCCAAATATTATATGTGAGAAATATATCTCTGTTGCTCTAAATTGCCGACATTTTGAAGTTGTTTGCAGCATAACTTATCGTGAATAAATAATTTTGAACTTCCCATGTTAAGCATTAGAGGTACACAGAGTTCAGATCATTCACATTTAGGGTGACCATTCAAATGTGAGGTTTGTTTACTGCTATTCTACCGTTTCCTTTTTGTGTTTTACTTCTTAGGCATGTTAGTTGATTGATTTTTACCATTTGGGGTGCTTTGTGTTTTTGTTGTTGTTGTTGTTTATCTTCTTCATTTGAGTTCTTAGCGCATGAGAGAGGGATGGGCAATTGGAATTCAAGACCTGAAGGGAGGGTCTTGTGTCAGGAGCAAGTATTAGTCACTGCTTCATGGAGCTTAAATTCTAGGCATCCATCTCCTTACCACTGTTCTATTGACCCCAGAAGGTCTTTCTCTTTAACCATCTAACAGGGAGGAAAGAGATGGGTCTGCCACCCATGCTCGCAGTAGCTAATTCTCCACCACTGATCCAGCAATGCCAATGCCTCTTTGCATGTAAGTCTGTACTCCCACTCACTGATTTACTAAGAATCTTCACTAGGCCTTGTCTGTGTGCTGCACATTTGTGCTTCATCCTGCTGCTACCCTATTTACACCTGCTATGACTGCTGGAATGACTGGAATGACTGCTACTGTTTACAACTCCCCTTGTCTTTCCCTGCTCTGCACTAGAGCAAATTACCAATCTCAGGGAAAAATGTCAGTGGGTCAGTCCTTCATCATCAATAATGAACTGGTGAAATTTTCTGGTAGGAAAGTTTAATTTTTACTAGTAGACTTAAGGAGAGGTTTATCAAAACCTCCCTATTATATCATGTTTCGGGTGGAAGCTGATATTTCAGTTTTGTAACCAGGTTGAAGTTATTAAAAAAATTAGATAATACAACAACAACAACAAAACAAAACAAAAATAAACAGACAACTCAGAGTCATCTGCAGGGAAGAGGGAGGAAGTGGTATCAAGGCCCAGGGTGGGAAGAGCACAAGGGACTATGGTGTCGGTGCATGGGTGAACTGGTGGTGGAAACTCTATGGGGACTACACCTAGAAGAGAAAGCAAACATTGTAAAAATTTTATGTCTATTCACTTAGAGGAAAGGATAGTAAATGCTATAGAGTCACAGATGAAGGAGTCTTCAGTGTATTTAGGCAAAGCTTCAAAATGAGTGGCATTTTAACCATAAAACATTGTAGCTTCTCCTACAGTATGAACTTTTGCCAGCAAAGATAACAATATAAACAGAAACACAGGCATTCAAATGTATGATGTGTTTGAGAACATGTGTTATAAAGGATACCACATTAGGGAGGGATATAAAACTACCAGAAGCTTTGAGATGCAGCAAAAGCACTACTAAGAGAGAAATTTATTGCTATACAGGCATACCACAGGAAACAAAAAAAAATCACAAATTACACTAAAATTCTAAGCTCATGTCTAAAGGAACTAGAAAAAGAAGGAAAGTGAAATCAGAATTCAGTTAATGGACTGAAATTATAAAAATTAGAGCAGAAATTAATAAGTGAGAGATCTAAATGTCAACACATAAGATCAATGAAACCTCTAACTGGTTGTTTGAAAAGATTAACTTTTTGAAAAAAAAAAATAGACAAAATTTAACCAGACTTAAAAGAAGGGAAAACACGAAGTTAGAAACAAAAGAGAAGTTACAAAACATATTACAGAAATACAAAGCATCCTAACACAGTATTAGGAAAAATTATATGGCAACATATTGAATAATTGAGAACAAATGGACAATTTTTTGGAAATGTACAGCATTTTAGGACTAAATCAACAAGAAATAGAAAGCCTGAACAGACCCACTCCGAGGAAATTGCAACTGTAATCAAAAGCTTTCCCAATATAGAGTTTGTACCCTTTACCACAATTTTGAAAACAAATATATAGGTAACAACTTTTGTAAAGTCAGCCCAGGAAGGAAGCAAGGAATAAGTATAAGATAGCATTCGTTATAGTTGTCTTGGGGAAGTAAATTTTGGATTGATACTTGAAGTTGCCAAAAAGAATAAATATTTTTATATCTCATTTGATTCTTTGTCTTAAAGTAGTTTAGAATTTTGTCTTTTCTCCCTTCTTCCTCCTCCTCTTCTTTTTATTCTTCTCCTCTCTCTGTCTCTCTCTGTCTATCTCTGTCTCTATCTATCTCTCTCAATGTAAAAGGGATATGGAAATTCAAACCAGCAGGCCATTCTAACTTTGTTTATATTTTAAATCGAGAAGTATTTGTTTCTGGGGATATAGTTTGCAGTTAACAGACAAATGAAACACACAATGTATTTCCAGAACATATTTACAAATAATGGTTGTATAAGATATTATTTCTCTTTAGATCTCTCACTATCGTGTTTTTATTAACACATTATAGATCTTGCATTACAATTATTAATGAGGAGCTCCACCATCATACCCCACACACTATACCCAATTATAAAACCTGAACTGCTTGGCTAAGGTATTCATTAACCTTTTCAGAACTTATAATAGAAAATCTAATCACATGGAGGTGGTAGACTGCATTCTGAAATGAGTCCAGTTGTCATGTATAGTAAATTTTAATACCTGAATTCCCTGTAAATTGGGCAGTTTCATGATATTGAATGAGGACACTCTATTTAATCAGCCTAAAGGTATAAAATTTGAATTCATTTGCACTGTAAAAATGACTATATCTAAGACAAATGCTAAAAGAACATTTTTACCTTTTATTCTAATTAACGTCTTGCGTTTATCCATTTTAATTTTTCTTATGTATTTTAAGGCTTTTAAATTCGGATTGAAATGGTACATTCAATAATAAGCATTGTTATTTGGTGTCTTCCATTTAAACATTGTCTTAGAATACAGAAAAAAAATAAATTGTTAAGTTTACTAAGTAAATTTACTTTTTGTTTTGCCATGTTTTTGTAGTATATAATACAGCCTAACCTTGGTGATTTACCACTTCTGAAGTACCTTTAATTTAAATTACTTGTTCTTAAATTTTTAGCATTGCTTGAACTGACACTATTTTGCTATACCAGCTTCTATACATAAGAATGATTTAACAATCCTAGTTAATTTCAATCACCAAACTGCTTAGTTTTTTCATAATATTTGGCATTGTTGGAAAATCTTAAGACCCACTATACTTCATTTCTTCTTATTTTATAATTATGTTCTCATTTTACTCTTACCTCTTTAAATATCCTCTATTTGTTCTTATTGCTAACCCTTTAAGTTAAATTCTGGCCTTCCTTAGATCTCTATACGTGGCCATTTTTGTATTATCATACTGATAGTCCTTTTGAATAAACATACTTCCTCCTCTTGTTTGTACTTTTATTTATACAGTATCAAGTTTTAATTTTTCATTAAATCACTCATTCATTCATTAAATAAACATTTTTGAGCACCTATTATGTTAACTATTTTGCTTTATGTTGCTGTAACAACTAAGCATAGTCTGTTTTCTAGGAATCTTTAGACAAATGACGTACTGAGGCATAACTGTGGGATATTTTTGTCCAAAGTAAAAGCTATAGGAAGTACTTTTGTAGCTGGATCAGAGTATATAGGGATAATGTGGTGAGACACAAAATATAAAGTTCATTTTAAATATCTGAATATATATTTGCACTCAGGGAATTATATATTAAAACAATATTCAACCTCAAAATGTATATATACATATAAAGATTTTTGTGATAGTGATAAAAACATCTTAACATCAATAACACCATTATTCTTTTAACAGCCTCTTCTGTAAACCAGAATGAATGGTGTTTTATTAATTAATTTCAGTATATTTTGTATAAACCTATGATAAAGTTCTTAAAGATTATGTACATTAACATAATGGTATAGACATTAACTATCATAGTGAGGTTTGTTTTACTGTTAAGTATTTTGAGTTGTTGTGAAGTATAACATTTACTTATCCACTTGACTTTTTATCTTATATTCTTCTTTTACCTGTGACAAGTAATTTCATAATTAGATATTTTGAGAATTATTTCCAATGCAGAGATGCAGTTTTTAAATTCTTTGAGAAAAATTTTAAACTTCAAAACTTTTTTAAAAAGTTTAAAATTCTTTGAGAAAAATATTGGTATAGGAAAGATCCCACTAATATGATCTAGCTATCAAAATGCATTGTTAAATGCCCGATGCTGTTCACAATGAGTTCAAAATGTCAATATGTGAAGAGTAAAGACAAATTACCTTATTTAAATATACATAATATATAATGCCAGTGCAAAATAAGTTAAAAATCAATCATCAGATGATGATCTGAATCATATCAGCAATTTCTGCATTGGTAACATGGAAACTGGAATAGATGTGGAGGTGAATAACTTATGAATTTTTGTGCCATCTAGAAATGCAGTCATGATTTTTGCCACTATGCTCCAATTTACCTGTTGTTGATTAATGAAAAGATACATATAACTAAATGAGTACTGCTAAAAGCAGAAGAGCAAGCTTATCTTTGAGACATCAGGAATCCTAAGGACTAGCAATTAAATTTTAGCTAAGACATTACTAAATTCACCCAAAATAAATTTTACACATTATAAGATATAAAGAAAAAATGCTGTTCAGCCATAATGATCAAGAGGATAGACTGAAAATCTAGAATGTATCGACTTAAATATGAGCTTTATCACTTACTGTTTTATCTTGAGCAAGTTATTGGATCTTTCAATGGTTCAATTTTGTCACCTACATTTTACAAATGAGGAAGCTAAAAACTGAAGGAAATGGTTACACAGCTAAGGAATGATTCCAACCCAAATAAATTGATCTCATAGTCCCATTCTTAACCAAATTGTACACAGCGTTCCACAGAAACCTTTCAATGAAAAATATCCTAACACACTTATAGTGGAAATTTATTAGCAATGAAAACAGAGAGAAATGGAAAGACAGGAAGAAGATGGACATATAGTAAAATGGTCTTAACCTTCAATGAGCTATTTAAATGAACTATTTTTATAAGTTTCAACTTTTAGAAAGTTTCCACCAGTACTCACCATTTCACGACATTTAAATAACATAACCTATATATAGCTTTCATAGCTTTCCTTCAGCTTCACTTGAACTTCAGGTCAGAGTACGTGACACTGTGAACTTGAGACTTCTTTTTTTGAAATGAGTAAGATAGAAATTTCATCCTGAAAATTATAAAAATTATACTTATTAGGAGGTTCTACACACACACAAACACTTGTAACTTTTTAATGATTAAAAACTAATAGGTTTTCATATTTAATAGATGAATTAAAGAAATTCTTTAATTAAAAGAATAAACTCATATAAACCCCCATGTGCTATTTTGCAAGGATGATGTAGACAAAGAAAAAATCCTTTAAAGGTAGCTTTTACATATTGTCCCCAAATACTACACATATATTTAAAAAGGTGGAAATCAATAAAATTTACTGAAGGCCTGAATTCTGAATTCCAAAGAAGGGATAGGGAAATGTCTCTGGAAAGATTGATGTGCCTTTTTTTCTGTCTGAATTTTACATCCAGAATTTTCATATATTGATGGTAATGTCAGTTGCAGCTTCTGAAGCATGTATGTTACTGTAAAATAGGTTTTATGTTTATATAGTTTCATTTTGGTAAAAAACAACATTTGGTTTGTCACGCTTTTTTGATCAATTATCTCATCATATATGATCTAGCCTAGTATACAAGTCAGAAGTTATCATTAAAAATAAAAATTATCTAGGAATTGAGGGAAACAATTAGAGTGATTTGTTTTGTGCTTTGACATCAATATGTAATGATTTCAAACCAGAATAAGATCAACCTGGAATTATGAGGGTTTGGATATTATAGTGTGCTTGAAGAAAAAGTTTTAATTAAGAGGGAAGAAGTGGAAAAGAAGTGATCAATAGACAAGGTTATCACAACTGTATCTAGGTGACAGTAAAGCTCTATAAGTATAGGATGTCTTCAAAAAATATTCATTGAGTGAATAAATGAATAATGTGCATTTAGTCATCAATACTGACCTTAATGTATTTAGGATGTTAATTGAAGTTGAGGTGAAAGATGCTGTATTTATTCTCTTTTTCTTTCCTTTATATTTTACATTGCAGTGAAAATCGAGATATTTTGGCAAATAGGATCAATTTCAAAATTCTCCAAACCTCACCATAACTTTAATAATTACTCAATGCATTAACATTATCTCACCTAAGTTTTGATATGGTCAGTCACAAAGTATCAATCCATAGGAGCAATAAGTTTTAAAAATAAATTATTTCTACAGTTTCTTTATAATGAATAAATCCATTAAATTCCTTTAAGCAGGTATAATTTTGTTAAATGGAAAAAAATTACTCAGTAATTATCCTGGCAAAATGTTCTGATACAGTGACTATGTAAATTGTCTATTGCTAACGAGTGCTGGAGTAGCACACCACCAGTAATCGTAAGTTGTCATAAAACATGACAAGATTCCATCTGAACTGTGAGATAAGAAACATGATTTGGAAAACACGCTTCCTGATACTAGACAATGAGTGGAAATGAAGGAAGACTAGCATCTGGGGTACTGCAAATTCAAGACTCATCTGTAGGTTCAGAATCCACCTAAAAATACAGTCTCACCAAGGACAGACTGGGGACACCTGGTGGGGAGGGGAGGGGGAAGGTTGAGGGAAGATGGGAGCACGAGGGACTGAGGTGATGGTGCACTGGTGAGATGGTGATGGGGAATACATGGGGATTACAATTAATGGCAAGTATATGTAAATTTTAAAAGATTTTAATAAAAAAAGGAAAAAAATAAATAAATTATCTAATAAGGAAAAAAACATGCAAAATTTAACTGTGAATTTTTTTATACCATACTCTGCCATTTTTGCACCTGTTATGAGTGTTACAACCTACTTTTTATTGCATATATTATTTCCTTTAATGCATTTAATTCTAACTTTAAATAACTGACCTGATAAAAATAAAATTTTATATTGGTATCAAAAAATATATAGTCTCACATGATTCCTCAAACTGATGGTATAATTGAGTAAAAAAAATTGTTAGTTTATAATAACATTTCACATTCAGGACCTTAAAAAATATCTCTCAATTGGCCAAGTAAGGCTTAAGATAACTTATCCAAAAAGTCTAAGTGAATGGTTTGCTTTCCAAATCTTTCCATAGTTGAAGATTTACTTCTATTACCTTCACACATGGAAGATAGCAGGTGTATCTGAATATAAAAGACGAGTCTACACCTTTTCTCACCAAAGCTCTTTAGATATCATTATATTACCTTCAGGACTAGACACTATAGATCAATCTAGAGTCAGCTTCCTTCTCTCTAAATATTTTTTTACTATTTTCCCCCTTCCCAGATGCCTGAAGGACTCATTATAATGTAAGAATTCAACCAGAATATATTTAGATATGGTTTTCTTTTCATTATTTTTGCATGAAATTTGGTAGGCCCGTGCAATGTGCATGTATGGGTATTTCCTCAACTCAGGAAAACATTCCACACTATTTGTTATTACAACTTCTGTTATGTCTGTTCCACACATACCTTAACTATTCATAGGCTAGATTCCCATTTTCCCTCTCATATTCTTCCCTTTTTGGGGGGTTGGGGAGAAACGAGACCCAATAAAACTTCCTATGTTTTTTCCCTACATTACAAACTCAATATTCTATATTTTTTGTCTTTTCAGTAGTAACTCCAATTCGTATTTTAATGTCCTGATCTTCCATTGCGTTTTTAGTTACATTGCATTAGTTACATTTAATTACGTCTTTATCTTTCCCATTTCCCTTTCCATCTATTTTTGTTGCATCTCAAAATGCCATCCATATGACTTTATGCTTTGTATGTCAAAGGTATGTCCCCTCTCACATGTTTAAGATGTCAAAAAGTTTTAAGAAATTTTTTCCTGTATTTTGTTGGGACTCAATTGTTGTTATATTCTCTTCTTTTGAATGCTATGTCCCATTTTCCCAGTGTGCTGTGATTTCTTTTTTTCACAGACCTTGTGAAATTTTCTCTTTACTCATTTTCAAATGAGGCAAATTCTTTTCAGACAAATTATCTGGCAACAGAACCAGTGAGTTTTTGCCCTCAGTTCCACTCTTTGCCAACTCAAAGAATGGTTGGTAGCTTTTTTGGTCTATACTTAGAAGATAGGTCAATTTCCACATATTTTAATCCTGTTTCTATTTTTTAGTTGTTGTGCACTTAACAATGAATTATTTTATTCAAATAATACTTTTTTTGTATACTCACCTTGTTTCATAATATACAATAAAAATTTATAATTTCTAGTCCTTAGGTATAGCAGTTTACTCCTAAGTCTTAGAGTCATTTTTCTGGGAGTTGCTGTCTCTCATTGAATGTGGAAATATGGATGGGGGAGGCATACTTTGTCTAAACCTCACACTAGAGATGTGACTGTACAACATTATCCTAAGTGTAGGTAGGTTCTGGGACTCTGGGCCATGGGTCAGAGTTCAGAGTTCCATAACCTCACCTTACCCATCTTACTTTTATGAGGCAAAATTATCCTAGTTTCTTAATCTGGTCTCATTAGCTCAAATAGCTGCCTTTGAGTTTTGTTGCTATTGTTGTTGTTATTATCTTTTGCATTTTGTGTTATTTTCTGTGAATTCATAATATTTTCATAGGATGCTGAGAGTGATTTTATTTGGGTCTAAAGTTCAGATATATGTTAAACCAGAGTTTGTTAAACAGTTATTCAATGCAGCATATATTATAGATGGATAAAAAGAGTTTGACAGAATTGATGCAAATTCATCATCATTACTGGGGAAAGCATCTCAGTTTTTATTGTTGAATGTTTAATAGCTTCATAATCTTTTAGACTGACAGAATATCACACTCATACAAAAAAGCTACCTTGATCAATAAATGAAAAAACAGTGGATCTTTCTGAATAGTCTGGAACAAATTGTTTCAAGTGATATGAAGATCTCGTTATCACAAAATAAAATATAAAATTTTCTTAACTGATGAAGATTATGATAACGTTTGAAGTTTAATCTCATAGTATAAAGAACGATTTATAAAATCAAATTTTACCTGATCATTAAAGTATTACTGGGTGCATTAAAAATATGCCCTCACAAACAAGACATTAGTTAACCTAAAGCCTTAAACACTCTCTGCTTACATTAGCTGCCTTTTCCATATCATACCTTAAAAAGAATATCACTTTACTATATTCCATATGCCTCATCCTCACCATATCATCTGCTAAATCCAAGTTGGCATCATCATCAGAAGGGAGTAGACTCTTTCAGAGCTTTCCTTATACTTTGTGCTAGTAGCCAAAAGCTCTTTTGCTTTGCCCAAATTGTCAAGTCCATCTGCCATTAGCCTCTCCAGCTCATTATGCCATCTGCCAGGCACTGACCTATCACTCCCCCTGGTCTGGATGCCACATTGCATGTGTCTGGCATCTCCAAATATTCCCTACTGTCTCACATTCTTCCAGAATATAGAGAAATGACTCAACCTGACATTTCAAATCTAGCTAGAGCTGGAGCAAAAAGAACTGGTATTTTACTCTGTGAAGCTTTCCAACTATTCAACGCAATACGTATTTTCTCAAAATAGCAGTGATGTTTTTCATTGCAGAATAAGATGGTTGGGATATTTTTCTAGGGAATACTGACTGAACGGAAGGCAAATATTCATTTACATTCAATGGAGAGCAATTTTGAAAGGGGTAAATATCTTTAAAGGTTTTGCGTTAAAAGTTAGCCTTCTAAATACAGTGTTAACATTACTGGGAGACATCAGAGTAGAAAAGAAAACAAAGGCTTTGTGGCAAAAGTGTGATGATGGAATCTCAGTTCACTCTTAGTAGTTCTAGGATCTTAAGTGATTTTTTTTCAGCCTTTCTGAATTTGAGTTTATTCATCTGCAAAATGGAGAGAAAACCCCACCCACCTCACCTCAATTGCTGCAGTAACTAAAGCTACATATCCTGACATATTTCACAAATTTTAACATAATTTAACATCACTCATTTACTAAACTGGTTGGTCTTTAAGGAGACTCAATACTAAAAGAGTGACTACCCTTACCTACATATATTCTAGAGCGTTCATTTGGATGCTGGTGAAAGAGCCCCCTATGGTAAAAATAAACTTTCCTTTATTTTAATATTAAGTTTCAGCATTTCAAAAGATGTTAGGCAAGTAAATACAACGATACACCATCAATATCATAAAACCTTCTGAGTAGTGACACAGGTCTGTTCTGTGAACTTTGGTATCTCTAACTCAATTTAAAGTCTGCATTCTTTTTTATATGATGATCGGGATAAAACAACCACCAAATTGAATGAGATCATTGACAGGTATATCAAAGATAGCAAAAGAAAATCTTCAAATCAAAATGCACAAACACACATTTTAAAATGGGAAAATATACCAGAACATTATTCTGAAATGCCAATTTATTAAAAATATGGCATTTATTATTTTAGTATGATGAAAAGCAATCCAATGCAACTGTGATGAAAAATGTGTCATCGTGTTATAGTGACATTTACTGAATAAAAAGATAAAAGAAGCACAAATCACCTACTACCACAAAATTTATTGCAATGAAAAAGATATTCAAATTCTGTGTTTATGTTGTAGCAGGTGACTATTTTCCTGATGTACTGAAAAGCGATTGTGGTATTTCTATAAAATCATTAGACAAACGAGGACATAATTTAATAAATTGCATGCTTAACACTCCCCAACACGAGTACTATTATATTAACACACATGTCTAGATATAGATAGACAATATACTGCACCATTTTAATATTTCCTTCTTATGTGAACAAAGATAATATTCAATGTAATACATGCAGATCATTTAAGGAGTATTCAAGTTAAAATGACCAACACTAATAATTATCTCTCAGTGCTTTTATCTATCTACCACAGTCAGAACTCAAAGACACTACATTGGAGAAAATTCCTAGAAAAATAGAATCTCCTATCTTTGGCTCATAAGTGCCAAAGATAGGATAAGAAAAAAATAGCAAAAAATTTAAGGTCAGTATTTTTAGACAGACTTAGCCTACTTGTGGTGATATCTGCATATAGTTAACCTCTTCCTGTATCTCCTTGCATAACTGGAAATTTGGCCATATCTCTTGGAAACATTATACACTATTATTAACTAACAATTAACTATTAAACAATAATAATATGCCTTAAAATGTTTCAGTTCAGATCTACTGAACTAAGGGAACGAAAAAATTTTTAAATGAGAATTTTTGAGGGAAGAAAAAAGACTGATTAAAACTTTCTCAACTAAAACTTTATATTTAATATTATTTTATAATATATATGTATATATGCATGCATAGGCATATTATTATCACTTATATAACTATACTTAATTTCCTAAAAATGCCCGATTTCTAATTTGTGGGCCCTTTAGAGACAATCTGTACTTTTGCATTTAATAAAAGATCAATCCCAGGCACTGCACTTGGTGGTAAGAATACAAGAGGAAAAAAAATGTCCGTGGTTCCAGCCCAAATGGGCTTACAGAATTACTGTTCATATTTAAATTCAAAGAAAAGATAAAACTGTGATTTACCGCAAATTTAAGGCATATTTACCTATGGATTCTGAATAGTTGGCCCTAGAATACATGAATAATTGGTTTACAGTTAACAACATTCTCTGATAACTTTATTGGGTCATTATAACTGACTATTTTTATCCATCCAGTCTCTTTCATAAACAGAGCCAATGTGAATGTACAGATGTGACTTTATAAATAAAGCCCTAAGGGTTTATATTTGTCATCTGTCATTCTCAATGTCAGAAGGAACCATATAAAGTATCTTTGAGTGGGTAGCTATCTTTGTGCCTATCACTCAATATAAACGCAGATGTCACCCCCATTCTAATGTTGTATTTCCCAGGATCTCAAGAACAGAAGGCACCTTGAAGTGTTCTGATTTCAAAATATAGAGATAGGCTCATTTTTTGGTAGCATTTCAAAGACCTTTTCATCCTACCTTTACATTATCTTATAATGCTTATAATAGTGAATATATTCTGAAGCTTCAGGTTAATTATTGGTTCACTGGTAATGTACTCATTGTTAGCATTTTAAATTTCAGTATGAAGAAGCATATATGAAAGAGAATGCTGGATCTAAATTTAAATTTTTTAAGAATATTTAGACAGTTTATTTTTAATCTTCCTTGGATACTCAAGATTGAGATCATGTTTTAGACAAGAATATATAATCAAAGGATAACTATAGTAAAAGAGTATCACCAACTACATAGCATAGATTCTTTGTTTACTGACTGGTTGTTCAATTTTCGCTTATAAATTATGTAGTATGATATATAGATTGAAGTCTATTATTTATAATTTAAGCAGCCTTAATTTTTAATGTAAATATAATTGCAAAGCTGATCAAACACTTATTTAATTAAATTGTAATACAATTACTTAGCAATTACCTTAAAAGTTAAATGAAAGGGATATAGAAAATATGACCAGTAATTTTTATAGTATAGCTATACATGAATTAATACAGAAATACAATCGTTACAAATTTTTTATTTAAAATGCATATAAAATAATGTGTACAGTGTAAGATAAATATATAACAATATCACATAAAATATATTTCTTTTTAATTTTTTAAAAATTTTTCTTTTAATTGTAATAACATTAGGATTTTCTCTATCAAATATCAGCACCATAGGCAACCCACCACCAAATCATTTTTAAAAATTTGAAATCATGCTGAAAATATTAAGTGTTTACTTTTGAATTACAAGAATGTAGGTTTTTTTCTCCTTAACACATTTCTGTAATCTCCAAATGTTATGTGGTCATGTATTACATTATAATAACTTTAAAACATGTCAGATATGACTTGTAAAATGATTTTTTAGATTTTAAAAATAATTTCTCTTAAAAGTAGTTATAATTAAACATGTTGGTACTTTAAATGAGAAGCTGTTGTTATCTGAAAAATCTACTTATATTGAATTACTCAAGTCTACAAAGCTAAAATAAAAGAGATATTTGTATATTTAGAATTAAAGTACAGGTTTCCATTCCCATAATTGTTCTATGGGAACACGTGATAAGCAAAATATGTCATTAAAAATGGTCCTGTCCAGATATGATACATTACAAATGAAACAAAACCTGCAAGGGTATTCTGTAAATTAGGAAGTGCTATACAACTGTTAGTTGTTATTAATTATTTTGATATGTCAGTGTTCACTTAAATAAGTCAGCTAATATTTATTTGAACTAAGACACACTTGTAGAAGAACATTTTCGTGTAGAGTAGCTGTGTACAGCTTGTTTTATGTTTTACCTCCCTCTACATTCACATGGTTGGGTGCTTCTCGTCCCAATTTTAAGAACTTCTTCATAAAGCTTAGAAATTGGAGGATGAAGGGAAGAAACATGATAGAGCTCACACTTCAAATAGGTCAGAGGTCTGGAAGTGTGATGCTGCCATTCTCTTTCTTCTTTGTCAAGATGGCTTTTATAATTCTGGGTCTTTTGTGACTCCATACGAATTTCAGTAGTATTTGTTCTTTGAAATATGACATTAGTACTTTTATTGGGATTGCACTGAATCTTTATATTTCTGTGGGTAGAATTATCATTTTGACAATGTTCAAAGAACAAGGAGAGAGGGAGGCATAGTGGTCTGTGCCAGTGGAGTATTGGCAAGTTGGTGGTAGATGAATCTACAATAGTAGAATTAATGATGGGGTACCCCAATGTTACCTCACTTAAAAATTAATTGATTCATTTTAAAACAAATAAACTAGAGCTTATTACTTTGTCAGTACAATGTTGTATTTGCTAGTTTGTTTTACAATACTGAAATACATTACCCTTAGGATTTGAAGATTTATAAAAAGGAGCTTTAATAATACACAATATGACTGGTTATGTATGCATCTACAAAAATAGTCTTCCACGATGCTTCCACAGACTTTCAAACTTTAAAGACATCAAATTATTAAATTTAACTATAAACTATTCTTTTGAATGATTCTTAGATATTGTTCGGTCTATCAAGCCAATGATAACTTTTATATTACAAGAACTGTAACCATTTGTCTATAGGCCTCAGAGACCCCATGCCAATAGTAAAAATGCAGCATAGCTTTGTTATGTTTTGAAAATGGAAGAAACAACTTAAAAAGTAAGTTCATCATAGCATATATTAGAGAAAAGTAAATTAAAAGTATTATGTATATGTTTATATTCCCTACCTCCACAGATAAACTTTACTTACTGATTTCAGAAGTCCTATTTTGCTATTTACCTTTTCAATGTTTTATATTTTTATTTTCTTTTGAAGTTTCATTTACACATAGTAAAATGTACATTTCATGAAAAAGGCTACCTATGTATTGAGTATATTCTACAAATATCTACAAATTGAATGTTCATTACCCCTAGCAATGTTGACCCCCTACAACACACTTCCCAATCAATACTCATCAAAAATTAACCACTATTCTGATATCTAATAAATAATTAGTTTTGTTTGTCTCAGAACCTCATATAAATTGAATCATACAATGTATACTTGTTTGTGCCTGTCTTCTATTTTGGTTTGACATACTAAATTTTAGAATCATACATGAGGTTGTATATGTTGGTAGATTGTAGCTTTTACTTTTTTATTGAAATAAAATTGACTTACAATAGTATAAAGGTTTCAGGTGCACAGACTTATGTATCAACATCTATATATACTACAATACATTATGCTCATCTAGTTTCCATCCATCATCATACACTTGACCTCTTTTACTCAATTTATCCACTCAAATTCCCCTTCCATTCTGGTAACCACTATTCTGTACTTGGAGTCTAAGTTTATTTTTAATTTTATTCAGTTATTTGTTTTATCTCTTTATAACTACCCATGTGAATACATCATAGTGTTTATCACTATCTGGTTCATTTTCCTTATTGTAATATCCTTTAGGTCCATCCATGTTTTTGCAAATGACAGGATTTTATTCTTTTTTGGTACCTGAGTAGTGTGCCATTCTATATATACACAATATATTCCTTATCCACTTATCTGTTAATGGTATATGGTGAAAAACCCTGCTCTTGTTTCATTCTTTTGTTTGTGGCTGTCTAGTTTTCCAAGCACTATCTATTGAAGAGGGATTCCTTGTTCCATTGTATGCATTTAGCTCCTTTGTCATAAACTAGTGGTAAACACACACACACAGACACACACATATATATGTATATGGGTTCATGTCTGTGTTCTCAATCTGTTCTATTGATCTTTGTCTGCTTTTATTCTAATACCTTAATGTTTTGACAATTTTTTATAGTAGTTTGAAGTCAGGAATATGATATCTGCATTTTCTTTTTTCCCTCAAGATTGTTTGGCTATTTAGGATTTTTTTGTAGATCTAAATTTATTATTTTTTTGCTTTTATTTTTATGATAAATATCATTGGGATTTTGATACGAATTGCATTAAGATAAGCTGTGGTGCGATGGGGACTACAATTGATGTCAAATATATATAAACAAAGGTTAAAAAAAATAATCTGTGGAAACTACCCAAACACCCAAAAATAGATGTGGTACATATACACAGTAGAATACTACTCAGCAATCAAAAATGAAAAACTCATGCCATTTGCAGAAACATGATTGGAGCTGGAAGGGATCATGCTCAGTGAAATGAGCCAGAATGAAAAAGAAAAATACTGGATAGTTTCACTTATAAGAAGAATGTAGAGGATGCAAATAAGGGATCAGGGGAAAAAAGTAACTGTAATAAAGTATAAATAAAAATTAACAGACAACTATAAACCAGGGACAGTCTGCAGGGGGAGAGGGTGGAGCAGGATCAAACAGGGGTGGGTAGAGCACAAGGTACTATGGTGATGGTACATGGGCGAACTGGCGGTGGGAATTTAACAGGGACTATACACAAGAAGAAAAAACAAATACTGTACAAAAATGAAGAAAGATGTAAAAATACATAAAATTCAAAAAAAAGAATTGCATTACATCTGTATATTGATTTAGATATAATGGCCATTTAAACAATATTAATTATTCAAATCTATTAATACAAGGTATCGTTCCATTTTTTTGACTTTTAATTTCTTTCCATAAAGTCTTACCCATTTTCAATGTACAAGTCTTTCACCTCCTTGGAAAAATTTATTCTTAAATATTGTATACTTTTTTTTAAAGATTTATTTATTTATGTATGCAAGAGCTGGGGTAGAGGTCAGAGTCCAGGGAGGTGAGAGGATTCACCAGACAGAGCAGGGACAGAACAGGCAGACTGACTGAAACACACTGTTGAGGGGAGCAGTGGGCACAGCAGGAGAGGTCTGCCATGCCAGTTGGGTCTCCTCCCTGGCCGGCAGCAGGGATCGAACTTGTGCTGCAGTGGCTGCGGTTTGCTTCATAGTGCGTTGCTTAACCCACTGCGCCACCAGGGAGGTCCCAAATATTGTATACATTTTTATGTAATTGTAGATGGGATCATTTTCTTAATTTTTTTCGGATGGTTTATTATTTGCATAAAGAAATTTAACTGATAATGATTGAAAGCCTTATAGGAATATCTTTATAGTCAACATGCTTTTCTCCCCACCCACCTTTAATATTCTTTGTCATTGATTTTGAACAACTTGACTATGATGTATCTTGGTGTAGGTCTCTTTGCCTTTAGATAACTAGTTGCCCTGTTTCCTTCATGGCCTTGGATACTCAGTTCCCTCCCCAGGATTGGGAATTTCCTAGATATTATTATTATCTTTTATTTTATTTTATCTAGTGCATCTGGTTTGTTTGTTTTCTCTAAATATTACATGAGTGAAATAATATGGTGTTTTTCTTTCTCTATCTGGCTTATTTCACTAAGTAAACCCTTTAGGTCCATCCATATTGTTGTTGCAAATGACAGGGTTCCGCCTTTTTAAGAGCTGTATACTATTCCACCAAGTATATTTACTACATCTTCTTTATCCATTCATCAGTGAATGGTTATTTATATTGTTTCTGGCTCTTGGCCATTGTAAATAATGCTCCAGTAAACATGAGGGTGCATGTTTGAATTAGTGCTCAAATCTCTTTGAAATAGTGTTCTGGAATCTTTCAGGTAAATACCCAGAAGTGGGATAACTGAATCATATGAAATTTCTATTTTTAATTTTTTGAGGAATCTCTATACTGGTTTCCATACTTGTACCAATTTATATTCCCACCAACAGTGTATAATGCTTGCCACCTCTCTATATCATCTCCAACACTTGTTGTTTCTTGTTTTTTAGATAACAGCCACTCTCAGAGGTGTGATGTGATATCTCATCCTTGTGTTGATTTGCATTTCTCTAATAAGAAGAGATAATGATGTTATTTCTTTAAATAGGCTTTTTGCTCCCTTCATCCTATCTTCACCTTGTGGGACATCCATTATCACTACAATTCTTTTCCTAGAATCATATACTATTGTAGTTTCACTTCTTAAAAATATTTAATTTCTCTCCAACCAAAATCATTTTTGCTTCTATCTTTGAACTTACTGACTCATTATTCCATTAGGTCTATTATATCTTCAAAGTTTTCAATAGCATTCTTTTTTTAATTTTTTAATATAAAATTTTTAAATTTACATATGTTTGACATCAATTGTAATCCCCATGTATTCCCCATCACCATATCACCAGTGCACCATCACCTCAGTCCCCCGTGCTCCCG
>JAGFMF010011922.1:337263-373959 GCA_019455555.1 Galemys pyrenaicus | reverse complement strand
TTCTGCTCCCCGCTCTCTGTGGTGAATCCTCTCACCCCCCGACACCTCTGGTCTGTGCCCCAGTGCTTGTATGCATAAATAAATAAATCTTTAAAAAAATAAAAATAAAATCGATTGGGGCTTTTAAGGATGTTTTATATATCTCTAAAATCCCTTTAACAGCATCAACTAAATTATTAGTGAGAGAAGAATTTGTATACCTGGGGCCAGGGATGTAAAGGGTTGTCAGAATGCCTCTTCCCACATCAAGCTTAGAGTTCTTTATCAAGAATGAAGAAAATTGGGCCTCTCTGGTGGCACAGTGGGTTAAGCAACACACTATGAAGCAAACCGCAGCCACTGGAGCACAAGTTCAATCCCTGCTGCCTGCCTGGGAGGGGACCCACATGGCGTAGCAGACCTCTCCTGCCTCGCGCTCTGCTCCTCTCAGCAGTGCATTTCAGTCAATCTGCCTGTTCTGTTCCCGGCTGTCTCTGGTGAATCCTCTCACCTCCCTGGACTCTGGCCTGAACCCCAGTTCTTGTAACTCTGGCCTGTACCCCAGCTCTTATATGCATAAATAAATAAAATCTTAAAAAAATAAAAGAATGAAGAAAATTTAAAATGCACACTCTATGAAATAGCAAGCCCATGTTGACATTTAAAATAATGTAATTTTATAATACATATATAAGTTGAAACCTTGTTATATATCTGACACTATCAGAATGTCATAGTCAATTATACCTAGAGCAGTTATCACATGTGTATCACAATATATTTTTAAATGTGTGTATTGCAACATAATTTGAAATACAGAAAATTTGGTAGCCCAATAGTCCATTGCTATAACATGTATTTTGTATAGTATATTTTCATATAATAAATTACCTAAAGGTTAAAATAGACAGATACATAAACATATTATTAGTAGATCTCAAATACATAATGTCAAGTGAAAAAAGGAGCAAATTTCGAAGTTCAGTATAGAATTTATGAAAATTTTTAAAGCACACAAATTAATAAAGATTCTCTATAGATGGAAACATACATAAGTACAGACTGACTTTGGCTATAGCTCTGCATCTTTCTACTTCTTACGACTTTGGGCAAGTTAATTAATCCTTTGTAAAATGGTCATCTGAAAGATATGGATTTCTATGAGGATTAAATGAACACCTTTGGAATGTGTTAATAACTGTCTAGCACATGGTAACTACTTAAGTATCTGTTAAATAAGTATAAATGCATAACAACATAAATCTTAACCTGGACAGATATTTACTGAACTGTTACAGTGAATGTTTACCTCTGGGAAGCCAGAGGGAATTTTTACCACTCAAGGACAGCTTTCACTTCATGCTCAAATTTTCTATCAATTAATTCTAGATTGTAGAAATGGAGCTTTTGCTATATTATGAATGTATTTTGTTTCAAAGTCAGGAACTTCATTTAAGATTACTACTATAAAAATATCTTGAGGTTTAAAATTAAGAGTATTGTGCTACATGATCTTTAATAGTCTTTATACATCACAATTTTATCGCACATTAATCCTGTTCTCGGCCACATATTCTGTAGGTGCATGATTATAATAAGATGAGGAAGTTGTCATACTTATTGACCATCTTCATGTCTCTCCAAAAATTGACTCTAGGAGAAGCTTAATTAGCAGTATTGAATCTGAAAGGTAATCACTTCTCCCACTTGATTTCCCATAAGTACCATGTAATACACAATAAATACTTTGTACCTTGATCGTTGACATTTATAGGGCCAGAACTAATAGTTATTATCTGGTCTGAAACTCAAACTATTAAGTTAAAATGAAGGTTGGTTATTATAAAGCATTGAAGTTTTGAGATTTTTTTAAATGTTTAAATATTCTCAAAAAATAGTACCATTATCTTTCATTACTCAATACTCAGCCCAGCAAATTGGAAAAAAATACAACAATAACAGATGCTGTGGGTGACTGCAGTGCTCTGCCATTAGTTTGACTTGTGTTTTTCATTTTGAGACTGGGTGAGTCACCCACAGAGAGTTATAAAATAAAACAAAGAAGATTCAAGATTTTAATAAGACATTACCTTGAGCCCTTCACATTGAAGGCAGTTTATCTCTGTCTGGATGCAAGTGTTTATATATGTGAACGCTCACACTAAAATAGAGACCCCAATAAACAGGCATAATAATAAAATCCCTTTGCAGGTGAGGATGAAATACTGGATACTACTTATGTATATGGATGTGATGCAAGGATCAATATTCTATTGAGATCTTGAAGGTCAAATACATGTTTCTCCCATAATGCTCCTCAGCAGAAGATTCTGATCCTATTATGATATGTCTGCTCCTTTGTTTATGGAAGTTGCCTTTTATAAAGGGAATTATGTAATCTATGATCTCAGTCTTTTATTCTATAGATAATATGTTTTCATTTTCCAGAAAAATATATTATCATGTTTCCAAATTCAAAACAGATAGATGGATTGGATGAGGGGTTATTACTGTTATTCAATTGGTGGCTTTGTCTACATTAGTTTAAATAATTGACTTGAATGATTCTCAATGGATTGGCTCATCTATTTATAGCTCTATCAGTCAGTGATTAGGGTGTGTGTCAATTATGACTAAGTACTAAGTACTTCATAATGCCTACTGAAAAGGAAGAAAAATGGGAAAATTTAGGTATCTAGCCCTGGTTTGCTTTATATTACTAATGCTAAATATATAACATTTCATTGAAGAATTATGCATTGATTAAATCTCATTGTAAGTGAAACTATCCAGATTTCAGAAGACCACTGATTAACAGTGGGGAAGTTTGTGCAGCAAGTATGCTCCCATGTATTAACAGTACTACAATCCTAATACTGAGAACAAGACTTAGGGATTTTGTTCTCCCCTCTATTTGACTATAGATTCAATGTATGTTTTTAAAATTCAAAGTGATTATTTTTCTTTCCCCTATAAATAAAGCTATGTCCCATTTTTGTCAGAGCTTAGATTTATATAATATAGAACAGTCTTATTTTTAGTTAAGATCATTAGAGATGGGAATGGATTTTAAGTTTTAAGGTAATGACTGAGAATATACCTTGTTCTATTCCATAGCTAAAACTTAATTCCCCTTATAAAATTATAGTTGGTAATGAGGGACTAGAGAAGATTAATGGACATTTAGGTGTCAAGTCAACTCAAACTAAAATTATAGTTATATAATAAGCAGATATATTTTTGTGGTGGGGAATGAGTATGCAAGAAAATTGAACTGTGTTACAGGTTTTTCAAATTAGCTTCTGCTAATTTGTATGTGTGTGTGTGTGTGTGTGTGTGTGTATATATTATAACTTTAACCAGGAAAGTTTAAATAACAACACAGAGTCTAACATTGGAAGGTGCTGGTTCATGCCTTCTTTTTGCTTTGCATCTGGATCAGGAACAATGGTGTCACAATTCTGCGTGTGTCATGAGGTAATATCTATGTAATTCTTACACTACTCATCCAAAATTGACTAGGTTAAGGGGATGAGAAGTAGGTAACCACAGTACTGTCATATGATAATGGAATAATGAAAGGTTTCCATCATCGGTTTGGATACCCACTGAATTCTTTATCCCTTGTCAG
The DNA here is from genome assembly GCA_019455555.1 of Galemys pyrenaicus. Lineage (NCBI taxonomy): Eukaryota > Metazoa > Chordata > Mammalia > Eulipotyphla > Talpidae > Galemys > Galemys pyrenaicus. Next base: position 370,349 of record JAGFMF010011922.1, on the reverse strand, counting down.
AAACAATATACTTGACTATTACAATTGTTTTGAAGAACAGTTTCCATATTACATAAAAATTAATTTTTTTCATCTTTATTTGAGCTTCTTGCTACACTCAGCACCATTGATCATTGCTTTCTTTTCCTTCTTCTTCCCACTTCAACCATGCCTTTTAAAATGTGTCATCATTGTGACAAGGGAAACAAAGGCAAAAATCAACAAATGGACTAAAAGAATGCTCTGTAGTGAAAAAAAAGTTGCATCAAAATGAAGTAATCAAAGTGAATGGGAGAAGACATTTGCATATCACAAATCCAACAAAGGGTTAACATCAAAACATACAAAGAAAGCATAAAACACAGCAAGATAAATAAATAAACCAATTTCAAAATGGGATGTGAATAGACAAGTTTCTAAAGAAGACATGCAGATAGCTCATAGGCATGTGAAAAGATAGAAATGCAAATCAAAACAATGAGATATCACCTTACTCCTGTGAGAATGGCTGTTATCCAAAAGACAAGAAACAACAAATGTTGGAAAGATATGGAGAGAAATAAACCCTTATATACTGTTGATGGGAATATAAAGTGATACAAACATTATGGAAAACAGTATGGGGATTCCTAAAAACATTAAAAACAGAAAATTTATGTGATCTATTATCTATCTATCTATCTACTTTTGGACATTTACCTGAAAATAAAAAACACTAATCAAAGAGATAATACCTCCCCATGTTTATTGCAACAGTGTTTATAGTAGCCAAGGATTGGAAACAATGTAAGTACCCACTTATTGATGAATGGATAAAGAAGATGTGGTATATGTGCACAATGAAAAACTATTCTGACACAAAAAAAGATGAAATCCTGCCATTTGCAACATGACTGTACCTAGGAGGAATTATGTTCAGTGAAATAAACCAGATATAATGGGAGAAAACATTTGCACATCATACATCTGACAAAGGACTGATATCAATATCCACAAAGAGCTCATACAATCCAACAAAAAGAAAACAAATAACCCAATCAAAAAGTGGTCAGAAGAGCTTAACAGACATTTCTCCACAGAAGACATACAGATGGCCAATAGGCATGTGAAAAAAAAAATGCTCATCATCACTTATCGTCATTGAAATGTCAATCAAAATCACCATGCGATACCATTTCAAATCTATGGGAATGGCCCATATCAAAAAGACCTGAAACAACAAGTGTTGGCAAAGATGTGAAAAAAGAAAACTTGTGAGCTGTTGTTGAGAATGTAGCTGGTCCAGCCCCCATGGAAAACAGTATGGAGGTTTCTCAAAATATTAAAAATAGATCTACCATATGAGCCAACAATTCCACTCCAGAATCTACCAAAAGAATGCAGAAACACTAATTTGAATGGATAGGTACACTCCTGTGTTCACTGCAGCATTCTTTTCAATAGCCAATTTATGGAAACAACTTAAGTGTCCGAGGATAGTGCAGTGGATTAGGAAAAGTGGTATATATACACAACAGAACACTACTCAGCATTCAAAAAAGATGAACTGTTGCCATTTGCCACATTATGAATGGAATTGGATGGAATAATGCTAAGTGAAATAAGTCAGAAGGAGAAGGTAAACATTAGATGGTTTCATTTATGTGGAATATAGGGAAATAAAATGTAGGGTTAGACTAGGTCAAATCAATATCCAACCTAGCAATCTGATGAGGAAATTGATGTTACAAGAGGGAGAAGGGGAAAAACCGTGGGGAGGGGGCACAATGGACTATGGTCAAGAACTATGGGTACCTTGGTAGTAGGTGTGGTGCTAGTTGACATTATCTAATGAGGCAAATCCTATGCCGCTGAATCACATACAATGTAAACAAATGTCACTTCAACTAAAAAAAAGTTAAAGATTTTGGGCCTCCCTGGTGGCGCAGTGGGTTAAGCAACACACTATGAAGCAAACCGCAGCCACTGCAGCATGAGTTCGATCCCTGCTGCCGGCCAGGGGGTGACCCACATGGYGCGGCAGACCTCTCCTGCTGTGCCCACTGCTCCCCTCAGCAGTGTACTTCCGTTGATCTGCCTGTTCTGCTCCCCACTCTCTGTGGTGAATCCTCTCACCCCCCACACCTCTGGCCTGTACCCCAGTGCTTGTATGCATAAATAAATAAATCTTTTAAAAAAAAAAGTTAAAGATTTTAAAGATATGTAGATTTTCCCCCTCTGTTTACTAAGGAAACACATATTTGTATATTCTATTTATTATATAAGTATATAAAATGTGAAGATATTATGTTATATATATCTATATATCATACCATCTTTTAGAGACACACTGTTAATGATTTTGTGTATATTTTTATATATACTATATGTTGTTTCCTTTCATCTTCTTCCTCCTAATTTTTAAACAAAAATAGGAGTATAATAAACATCTGGTTTTTAATTTGCTTATTTCACTTAACATTATCAAGGCAGTACACAAAGAAACAGATCTAGAATTTTGACATGATTTGGGGAATCCATTATTTGGGGAAGGTTCCAACTGGCCAAATCCATCCATGGAGAGTTCTCCAGTTATGTTTGCCACATCAAAAATATTTGTGGTTATCTATGTATGTGAAGGTTTTGGAAGAGGTTTGTGGAGACTGGTTCCCGTCAAAATGGTAGCATTGTTATAACATTGCCATAGACACTTACAGAAACTCTCCACAGGTTTGTAAGTGACCCTTTCTTTCTATTTTCTAGAACACTGTCAACATAATTGATCTGATAGCAGTGTTCTTTCTTATTTACAACACCAACATAGATATTCAATTGAAATATTCTCTACTTTCATTTCTACATGATCTTTTGAAGGAGGTGTCTGTCATTTTGAAACAGGAGCTGCAATAAATTTTTAAAATGATAACTTTTGCATATAGTCAACATCACCTTTGATCTGGTTTACTGCAGCAACATACTGACATATTCCCATTCTTGAGTGGCTTTCCCCCTATTACAGTCTATATATAGTGTATTATGTACTCAGAGAACAGGTTTCCTTTCATACCTAAATCCCCTGTTCAAAACCCTTCCTGACTTCCCAGCTCTTCATTCAGACTGAAGTCCAGGGTTCCTATAATTGCTTACAGAGCTCTGATGATGTTTTCCACCATTGCCTCTTTGACTCCTTTCTTCACACATGCTACTCCAACCACATTGGTCTCCTTTCTGCCCCTCTAATGCACCAGGCAAGGCATGGTCCCATCTCAGATGTCTGTCCTTGCTCTAACCTCTTCTGAAAACTCTTCTCTGATAAATCTCACTCTGTCCCTTCCTTCTGATCATGGTTTAAATGGCAACTTTTCCATTTCACTAGTAACTTTATTTAAAACTGTATCTCTCCCAGAATTTCTATCCCCTATTGAATTTTAGAACAGCATAAAGAACCTAGAAGCAAATCCACTTTTCCATGGTCAATTAGTTTACAACACAAGAGCCATAAATATACAATGTGAAAAGAACACTCTTTTCAAAAAATGGTATTGACAAAACTGGATAGCACATGCCAAAATATGAGACTGGGTGATTATCTTATACCATACAAAAAATGGATTCAAGATGGGCACATAAGATTTTAAACCATAAAACTCCTAGAAAACAAAATTTTGTAGCCTCCTTGACATTAGTTTTGGCAGTAAATTTGTAGATTTGACATCAAAAGCAATGGCAAAAAGAGTGAAAATTGAGCAGTGGAACTACATCAAAGTAGAAAGCTGCTACAGAGTGAAGAAAACCATCAGCAAAATAGAAAGAAAACATACAGAATAGAAGCAAGTATTTGAAAATCATACAATAGTACAATATCCAAAATGTATAAATATAAAACATATATAAATATCTAATGTAAATATACAACCCAATAGCAAAAACCTTCACAAATAATGCAATTAAAAATGAATTAATTTAGTAGATATTTTTCTAAGGAAGTCATAGAGATAGCTAGTAAATACATGAAAAGCTGCTCAATATCGCTCTCAGAGAAATGCAAATCAAACCATAATGATGTATCACCTCATACATGTTAAAATACCTATTTTACAAACAACAGTAAGTGTTTACAAGACACGGAGAAAGAGGAACCCATGTGTACTACTGGTGGGAATTTTAAATGGGACAGCCATTATGGAACATAGTATAGAGTTTCCTCAAAATATAAAAAAATAAAAGTACCATGTGACCCAGCAATTCCACTTTGGGTTATTTATCTGAAAGAAAAGAAAACACTAACTTGAAAAAGCATACACACTCCCAAGTTAATTGCAAAATTATTTACAACAGCCAAGCTATGGAAATAAGTGTCCACTGACAGATGAACACATATATCTGTATGTATGTATACCACATTTTCTTTATTCATCCATCAATAGAGTATTCTTTTTCAAGTTAGTTGCAAGTGAAATTGCTAGAACATGGTATATATATGCACATATATGTGCATATATGTTATAGATATATCACATGTTCTTTATTCATCCATCAATGGATACTTAGTTTTCATAGTTTATTGTAAATAATGCTGCAATGAACATATATACATAGATATATATGATGGAATAGTATTCATCCACTAAAGAATAATTAAATTTTGCTATTTGCAACAGCACGGATCTACTTTGAAGGCATTATTCTAAGTGAAATAAGTGAGTCAGAAAGACAAATAACTCATAATCTCACTTACATATGGAATAAACCAAACAAAATTGAAAGATACAGAGAAAAGACTACTGTTTGCCAAAGTTAGGGGTGAACAAATGGGTGAAGGGGGTAAAAATGTAGACATGTCCAGTTATACTATTTAGTAATACCATATTGTGTATCTGAAAGTTATTAAGAGAATTGATGTTGATAATTCCCAACACAAGAAAAAAAATACAACTTTGCATGATGATAAATATTAGACTGTGATGCGTCATTTGGCAATATATACAAATATCAAATCTATGTTGTATACTTGAAATTAATGTTTTCTCAATTATATGTCAATAAAAGCAATAAAATTGCAGCTCTTCCGAAATTCCTATGCTCTATTCTCTTTAACATGATTTATTTTATTATTAGCAATGATAACCATCTGACATAGTTTATCTGTTTATTGTCTCCCCAGTGGCCTGATTGTCTTATTCACCAAGCATCTGGAGCAGTGCATAGTATATGGTAAGCATTCAAGAAATATTTGCTGAATGAGTAAATAAGTGAAAATAGAAGATCACTGATTTCTTATATATTAGTTTCAAAATGGAACATCTTACTAAATTATACCATTTCTCTTAAATTTTTCAGTTGGCTGTTTTTGATGTTTTTTTTTACAGCCATATCTGCAAATAATTATAACTTTTTTCTCTTTCCAGGATTTATACTCAGTGTGCTATCTTTTCTAACAACACACACACATACACACAAATACCATATGAAGAATGCATTTTCCCATAGTTTACTACAGATTTGATAAGAAGTATAGGATTTAGTTAATTATTTTTTGGAATTTATTAACGTGATAATGTGTCTTCTTACTTGACCTATTCCTCTGATACATTACAATTGTAGATGTCTCAATAGTGAACTTTCCTTGTATTCAAGGAATTAGTCTTACTTTGCCATGGTATAGTCTCTTTTTAATGCATTGATTGATTATGTTCAGTGTTTTTTAAAGGACAAGATGCATTAATCTATTTATGTAAAACTGTTCTTTCTCCATTTTGTGCAATTATGATCAGGTATATTATTAATATTACACTGACCTCATGTAAAAAAGTAAACCTTTCTTTCTATGTGCTGAAGTAGCTCAAAATTAAATATTCCTTGACAATGTCAAACAATTTATTTATGAGAGTATCAGGTCAAGCATGCCTATTATGTGTTTATAATTATATGCTTGTGTATGTCATTTTCTAGGAGGAAAGGGCAGATTTTTTTAAAAAGCAGTATTCATGATTTTCCAGGGTTAATACTCTGCTCTGGTATTTTATTTCTTCTCTGGAAGTTTAGTTATCTTCTTATTTTTTTCCCACTCAGATTTTACCTTTCTATCCCTAATAAATCTATGCTTTTGAATATTTCTTCTTTCTCACTTCTAATTCTTTGCACTTGGGATTTTGATAGTGTTACATAGGAAAGGAGCGTCCCTGCTGAACTCCTTTGTCCTTTGACCATCTGAAAAGAGACTGGCAGAGACCTGCACCTGTGTCCTTGCTACATCAACTGAAATGTGGGCTAGTAGCAGTTGGTGGCGAGAGAACTCCCCATCTCTGAGATGCCAGACCATCAACAAGGCTGCCAGCGACATGGGTGCCAGCAAGCATTTGAGAGTGCTGAGGCATCTCAGTCCAGCCAATAAGTGGAAATCACTAACTGTGAAGTCCTCCATTGTGGCCCAGGTCTGACTTTTTATTGTCCAAGAAGGTAAGAGCAGTTGACGAATGAAAAAGCCTAATTAGTGTCTAAGTGAGCAGTCTGAACAGTTCCCAGGTATTTAGGAAGACTATCTGGGGGCAGAAACAAAACAAAAACAAAAAACTGCCCTTTGTGTCTTTGAGATACCAACTCAGAATCACTATAATTTTACTATTAAATATTATCTAATTGTCTTAGGCTAATGAGATAATATCATTTGGGTAAAATAGGCCTTTTCTATTTTATACCTCTACACACACACACACAGGTTTTTTCTTTTCTTTTTAGGAGCCTAGATAGACTTTTCAATTCTGCATGCCCTTAAAAGGGAGAGATTCCCAGAGTTTGATTTACTATTCACCTTTTCAGCAATAAGAAATCTCATTCTGGAATATACAGCCACTGGGTATGTTCTCCTGACATCACATTAGGCACCTCAAATTCTATGTCCCTTATTGAATTGAGAACTCTCCCCTAAGTCCTTGATGCCTACATTATGTATATTCATTTGTTGCCACTATTCTTTTACACTTTAGCTGGAGCCCACACTCTCCACATGAAGTATCTGAAACCGTTAATTTATTCTCTCACATCATGTTTCTAATAACTTCCTCCTTTTGCACACTTACCTCAAATATTCTAGTTTAGGCTCTCGGATTCTCCTGTTTGAATTTTTTTCAGTGACATGTAGTACACTGAATATGAGTGAACCAAGTTGCAATAAACAGGAAGCCCTAGCAGGTCCAGTTACGTATCTAAAGAGGTTCTTTGTAATCCATGTCTAGCTGTGTGAATCCGAAACATAGGTGCTCCCTGCCTTCAGCGTGACAGTATTTTGATTGCTTGCCCTCACTTCCTCATATTCTTGATCTTTGTTTCAGAACCTACTTGGTACTCTGACCACAAATCTAATTAACTCAACCACAGGGGTTTAGAAAGAAAGGCTCAAGATCAAGAGAATATCTGATTGGCAAAGATACAGAATTTGATGATACAGTATTGGCAGGGGTATGGTGAAGTAGGCGTGCATACATTATTTACAGGAGGTTATGTTGGTAGGACCTCTTTGGAGGACAATTTGGCAATGGTTATTAAATACAAAATTGACCCAGCATTCCATTTTTAGGAACTTATCCTGCAGACCTATATATACACATGTGCACAAAGATATATGCACCAAAGTAATCACTGCAGAATAGCTTACAGGAACAAAATAAAAACCAATATAAATGTTCAGCATAGGTATAATGAATAAAATATGTTCGACCAAATAGAGGAATACTATGCAATTAAAATGAATGAGGTAGATATGTATAAGAAACGATCTCTAAGATTCTGTAATAAAAAACAGCACGGCTAATGTGCAGCACATGCTATCATTTGCATACAACTGCATACATACATACGCATATCCTTATATATGCATTGACTATCCCTAAATGGATAGACATACAAAATCTACCACATGTAATCTATGGGTAGGAGACCAGGGATTCCGGGGCATGGATCTTTCATGGTACATCTTTTATAAAGTATGATTTTTTGGCCATGTGCATGTGTTATTTAACTGAAATAAACAAAACAGAAAATAAGAACAAGTGGTGAACCTTGATAGATGTAGTATATAAAGTATTAGAAATATCTGCATATGTAAACTGGTAACATCTATGCCCTTTCCTCACATAGCAAGTAGCATATACACACAAAAAATATACAGGATATGTGAGTAGGTAGTTTTAAATACAACATGTACATTTATATAAATGAAAAACTTGTGAAATCACCTTCAAAACAAGACACCTAATTGTCCTAAAATATAAGTAAGAATATTTAGATAAGGCATTTAAGATGGTGTTTTAATATTTTAACTCAGGATAGTAGCAAAAGTTTGCTTTTTAAAAACAAATGTACAGTGTAATGTGTGCCTAGCTGTTTCAGCTTCAGTTTCTCTCCAGGAGGATTTTGACTTTGATACATTGATTGCTAGCAGGACAATTAAGAAAAAAATAAAGTGAATATCTAAGAATCAAAAACTTTAGCCTAGCACTTAATTGCTAAAATGCTGAACAAGTTTATTGTTTTCTGTATACATCACATACTATAGCCAGATAAAGGAGTTATCCATGTATACAATAAAAAAGTGTCAACAACACCGACACTGAGCACAACAGCCAGCCTTCACGGTAAATGGCTGCCTGGATAGTTACCTGAACTATAAAGAAATGTTTACCCCAAAGAGTACCTCCCTGATTGTCCTGCCACGTATAGGCCGATTTTGATTAGCTCTGAAAATCTGTAGCGTAAATGCTACCCAAAAATGCTGGCCATAATATAGCAGCTTTAAACAAGAAGGCTGAGGGCGGGGAGGTATTGGTGCTGAATTTTTACTGAGTAATCAAAATTGTGATTAATTGAAAGAACACCATTATAAGATTTGTTAACTAAGAGAACATATTTTAAAAGTATTTATGCATCAACAGTACACAAACAACAACACTGAGTTTCCAACATTCAAATGAAACATTCTTCAAAATGGTGGTAATCTAGAACTTGAAATATATTTTCTAATTGAAGCAGGGTTATAAACCTGCCCTATCGGGCCAACCCCAAAATCACTTTTTAGCACAGATTTTCCCAAAACACCATACATGTGAAATGTGTAAAAGAGTGGAACATATTCTTGAAATACTGGTAAAATTAAAGTACTGAATTGTAGTGGGGACCATGACTGTTATCAGCTCAGAGGAAGAGCATATGCTAAATGGGAATCACTCAAAGAGACCACACAATGATTAGACAAAATTCCTTGTGAGAGAAGGCCAAAAAGATGGTGATGTTGGGGGAGGGGCATGAAAGTCTTAAAGCCACGTTTTGTTTTGCCCAAGAGATCTCTCTCTCTTTCTCTCTCTCTCTCTCTGCCTAATAAACACAGGTAAGTTGCTCACAACCACCTGCAAGACAAAAGCCACATCGAGTTTAAAGCACAAACACAGCATGAGGAAGTGAGAGGGATCTGAGAGGTAAACCTTGGGCACTCTGAGAACACAGGGCCATCCTTAGCTCCAGAGTCCTGCGTAGTTCCCATGGAGGCCTGAAGGGAGAGGCCCTCCAGCCACAAACAGCTTCATCTCAGGCCAGTTGTAGCAGTGGGTGTAGAGCGCATTGGGGAACTCGCCGATGCCACCAAAGTAGTTCACCCACAGGTCATCATGGCTGAGCCAGCCTCTGCCACAGGTGAGCTTGAGCTTTCTCCCTGTGGGCACAAGGGGAGAGCCCGGGCTGGCCGAGGCCCTCTCTTCCAGAAACTTCTGTGCACGGATGTCATAGAAGAGCAGGGAGCCATGGCCTGTGCCCACAGTGATGATGTGCTGGTAGAAGCTCAGAGATCGCACCCCTGTGCCACCCTCTCGGGAGCACAGGGGCCGGATGTTCTGCTGGCGCTGCCGGGGATCCAGGAAGGAGACATGGGACTGGGAGCCCACGGCGTACAGTGACAGTTCTTCGCAGTAGGTCAGGCACACATTCTCTCTGCAGTAGGGAAGCCTGACCGAGAGCAGCCTGGTCAGGGTGTTCCTGGCTTTCCAAAGGTGGAAGTAGCCGTCCAAGGACACAGCTCCGAGCTCCTGGTTCTTGCCACTGAAGGCCAAGGCCCGCACCTTCCGGTTACTGGGGTTGGTGCTGGCTCTGGGGATGGTCTCCATGTCCCTCGGACGGATGTGACCATACACCGGGAGCCCCACGTCGCTGTGCCAGGCGATGCTGCCAGTGAACAAGTCGGGGTCAAACCGCCACAGCGCCACGGTGCCGTCGCGGGAGCCACTCACAACCACGGTATCGCTCATCCAGGCGATGGCGAAGATCCAGTCCTTATGGCCGTGGCGGTCGCCCAGGCACAGCGGGTCCAGGGTGGGCAGCTGGTAGATGGCCAGGCTGTTGGGGTTCTCGCCCCCCGTGGCCAGAAGCGTCTTGGAGGGATTCAGCTCGATGGCGTGGATGCCGCAGCCAGGCTGCGCTCTGGCCAGCCCGGGGCCGCGGTCCCGCATCAGGGGGATGCGCGTGATCTGACTCGACTGCACGTCCACCACGAAGAGCGTGTTGCACTTGGTGCCGCACACCACCTGCCTGGCGTTCAGCCACTGCGACGCGAACACCTTGTTGAGGGTGCCCAGCGTCAGCTCGCGCTCGGCCAGCAGCTCGGGCAGCTTCCGCACGGCGTAGCCGCGCAGCTGGCCCTCGAAGCCCGGGAGCCCGGCCGGGCCCCGCGCGCCCACCTCGCGGCCCCGCAGGTAGTGCACCAGCGATCGACGCGTCGCCGGCCGCTTCTGCTTCTTGGGCTGCAGCGGCCCCTCTCCGTCCGCCGCCGCTGAGCCCTGCGACGACGAGCTCGCGGCCCCCGCGTCGACCGCGGGCGCTTTCCGCTTCCTGCTACCTGTTTGCTGCGGGGCCATGGTGGGCGGCGGGCGGGTGGCGGCCGCAGCGGCGCGGCGGCGGCGGTGGCGGCGCGTGGCACCCGTGTTGGCCGTGGCGGCGGCGGGGACGGCGGCGCCTCTGCGTCAGCCGGGAGCGCGGGCTCTCGGGGGCCAGAGGCTGGGGCGACCGCGGGGCGAGGAGGCAAGCGAGTCGGAGCGGAGGCGGCGAAGGAGGCGAGGGCGGCGAGGCGCCGGGCGAGGAGCGCGGGCCAGGGCAGCGCGCGCGGGAGGAGCTGGGCGGCGACGGTGGCGGCGCGGATCTAGGCGAGGGCGGGAAGTGCGGCCGGCGGGGCGGCGGGAGCGAAGTCACTGTGGGACGAGGACGACGCGGGGGGCCCGAATGTGAGGGGGCGGAGGCAGCGGGAGGAGCCGGCGGGGAGCGGGCGTGGGGTGCTGGGTAGCACACTCCAGGGTGGGAGGGGTCGGAGAAGGGCGGGTGGGGGGTGGGGATGGAGCCCGCGGCGGGGAAACTAGCCCAGGGCCAGGGCTCCCTGAGCCCCGAGCCGTCCCAGGGCGGACACTTCCCAGCGCGCCGCCCAGGCTCCCTGATAGCCGGCGTGGGGCATTCGCTACCCTCAGGACTGTAATCCCCTGGGCTTCTTCAGATCCCTAGTAAATCAAAGAGGAGCCTAAAATAGAGTCAAATATAAGGCGAGAAGAAGCCCTGAGGATTACCTGTCGAAGAACCATTATGTGCACTTGGTGCAATCGTGGAAGACCCTTTCTACAATTAGAAAGTGAACTTCTAGGGGGTGGGAGGTCTTTGCCAGAGCAGGGAGACCCTTCCCCTTAAGTCTGCTAGGCTGCCTCGCCTGTCACAGCCCCCCTGCTGGTGTCTCATAATTTTTTCAACCTTTCTTTTTCAACCATTCTTTCCCCTTCTCAAATTGAGGTCCTTGAGTTCCTGCACCAGAATCCCTGCGGGGCGCGTTTCAAATGCGGTTCCCTAAGCTCCATTTTCCTGCCAGGGTTTGGGTCTGGGACCCTGAGTTAGGCTCAGCCTCGGGAACCTAGAGGATTGCATTAAGGATGGAGATGGGGAAAGGGGATAAGAGAAGGCGTTCTTCCCAGGCCTTGGGTTCTGGAATAGCACACCCACTGGTGATGGAGTGGAATGGAAGAGGTCCAGGAAAGGGGTACTTCTTTTCCTGCCCCGGGGAAGAGGGAAGATTCTGTCCTCACTATCAACCCCAGGAGGAGGTCCAGAGGCCTGGGCAAAGCCCTAACTTAGGTGGAAGGGACCCTGAACCTTGTAGCAGGGTTCTGAATGATGCACACGGTTTCCATAAGCACCAAAGGTAAAAAAAACTTTCCTGAAAGACGCAGCCACGTAGACAGAATGGTGATGTGTAGGGGTTCAGAGCATGGGTTTAGCAGTATCTCCATTTGGATAGCCCTTATTCAGTTCTACAGCCAATCCTGGCATGGCCAATTACTCAGTGAAAGGAGTGGCTTTGTAGCTGCTACTATGTACACACACCAATCTTCCTTTGTCAACATATGTTGTTTTTTGAGATGGTACCTGTGGTGTGGTAAATTAACTTTTTAACCAATCAAGAGAGTGTAGGGAAGTTATTTTGTTGCTGCTTTTCTCCTTTTCCCCAGGCCCTTTTGCGACTTTATCTGAAATATACAAGCTCCAAGTCCAAAATGCATGTGCCATTCCCACCACTCCAGTCTAGCTTCTGTATCCCAGTGGCCACTCATCCCCTCATGGCCCTTCTGTGTTTGATGCCATATCAAGAGGAGGGTGAGGATGGAGAGTGGGAAGGGATCTGACAATGAAAAAAAAATGCTGACAACAAAATTAGAACTGACATTACTATAAAATGATTAAAAATTCCTTTAATCTAGTGTAATGATTTTTTTTCTTATTCGACTTTAAAAATGGACATTATATAGCAAGACTTCACGGTGTACTTTTACTAGTGCGGTAGAACAAAATAGGTATCTTTTTTCATAAAAATAATTAATTCTTCTAACAGCTGTACGTCATTGAGAATCTATTTGCTTGTTGGCAGCATGTATTGGAGGGCTGTGCTAAACATTTCAAATACTTTATGTACATCCTATCTCACAATAATTTTATGAAGGGGGTTTGTTTTTATAGCAGTCCACTACGATGATGAAATCAGAAGAGGTACTGACTCCTCCATGGTCACGGAGCTAGTAAATGATAAAGTCAGGATGTGAATCCCTGTTTGACTCCAAAGCCTAGAGAAAGACTGTTCTATATTGGTCAAAAGTACAATTTTTTTTTTACATTCAGTAAATACATCATTTCCTTCTCTTTAAAAACCCTGTAAACTACCCCATCACAGAAATTTTACAGGTATTGCATCTTGGGCACCTTTGAAAAATAGACATAATTCCTAAACTAATGAATAAATATTGAATGTAAAGTATGTACAATACTTTTCATATGCAGTATAAAGACAAAAATGTGATCTTTGAGACAGTTCTTTTTTATGAATTATTTTAAATTAATATTAATGAAACAATGTTTAATTTTTTTAAGGTAAGAATAACACCCATATAGTCTTGATATTATGTCCTTCCATTTTTTCAATAAGCATGCAATATTTATGTGTAATAATGTATTTGTAGTTGTAGTCACTGTTCAGATTACTATTTTGAATTGGTAAATGAGGTGTATGTTAATTTCATCTAGAACACAATACATGAATCATTTCATTCATATCTATGATTTTATATTTCTCTGAGCTTTTTACTGAAATATCTGAAACTTCCAGACCAGAGCCAAAGTCATATTGAAAGATTTGTAGTTTTGTATAATCAGCTTGCAAATTTGAACCTTTCTTTACTTGCTTCCATTTTTAGGAAAACACATCATCTGCTAATATATAGAGCTATACAGTACATTTATTGTTGAGTAGTTAATACAGTGATATGATGATAGAATTTCAGGTGTCTGGGTCTCCATTAGATACATTTATTTCCTATGATGAGCAATGTGGGCATGCTTATAAACGTCTTGTCACTTGTTACTGATCACTTTCTGTATTCATTGTGGCTTTTTCTATTAACATACTTCTGGATAAATCTGTAGTAGCGTCTCCTATGTTCCCTACCCGGAAGTCCCCTCCACTAAGTGGGGATGTACATGAGTGGTATCAGAGCACTGTTTTCATCCTGTTGTCTAAAGACTGAAACTTTTAAATGATATTTTCTTATTTGACTGTAAACTCATTACAAGTGACGTTTCCTACTTATATTGCACCATCAAATGGTTCTGGGTATGAACTAAATGGTTTGTAGAACTTTTGATTATCCTGCTGATAAACTAATAGAAAATAGGAAAGAAAACAAAGTAAAATAACCAAAAGATTACAATATTTTGATATCAAATAAAATTACTCTTGTGGAGAGAATGAAGTATTTGAATTGATTTACATATCTATATAACTTTTAAAAAGTTATATGGTATTATCTATGACTCATATTTATCTGAATTAGCCTTCTGAACACTTTTATCAACTGTGTCCACCTTTCTAATCAAGGAGTGAAGAAATGGATTTATCTAGGCAATAAAACTAATTTAAAATTAGTTAAGGCAGAAGATTTGTTATTTCACTGTGGTAACATGAATGTAAACTTGGTTATTAATATGATTCAATTTTGAACATATTACTATTTTAGTTTCAAAACTACTTTAGTTTTGGTTTGGAAAAGACACTAAAAGTGAAGGCAGGGTGACAGTAAAACTGGCTGGTTGGAACAAGTCTTTTTGAAGAAGTATTCAATTCAAATATTATACACAGATCTTATGAAGGCTGGCTTTATAGACTGGAGCAGATTCTCAGTTAAAAAGTCATCTGTCTTCAAAAATGGGATTATATAATCATTTCTAATATACAATATATAGATTTAAAGCAAGGCTATCCTTAAAAATATTTTTGATATCCTCTCTACACTTGTATAGATAGACTTTGCATTTTCTTTATCGACAGTAAGAGACACTAAAATATGAAATATAGTTAAATAAGCTTGTTTTAAAATAATATATGATAATGATACCCTGTTATTTATAACAGACACAAGGCAAACTATTCTTGAATTATTAAATTGAATACATTTTCACTTAATCTCTAATTATAATACAGTCATACCATTTCAAGCTGTGACCTTGTCAAGTCTCCTAAGATAAGCAGCTGTGAACCTAGTTTGTAGTCAGATGGGAGGCTTCCTCCAAACCTCATGATGCAGCAACTGGTAGAGATGACTCAGCAAGCTGTTTCACCCTACAAAGGCACAACTAAGGCATATGCTGTCACATGGGGAATAAAGGGAAAGATTCATCACATTGTTTCATTCATGAAAACAATTATAGGGAAGGAGGTATTTTGATTCTATTGCCTCTTCTTTGCCCTACCCCTCTCCATTTTATCAGAGGAAGGGATGTGTCAAGAGTCCAAGCTTGAACTTTACTGTATGAGAGGGTAGATCAATGCTGGTTATATGTATTCTGGGGGGCCCTACAGGGTAGTGGTTAAAAGAGTGGATTTTAGTGTCATATAACATGGTCCGAATACTTGTTCCACCACTTCTGTCCTTGGAACTGGTCAGTTCATATACTCCCATTGCATTTCTCCTTTAGTAATAAAAATGCAGTGATAATAATAGCATCTATGCCCTGGATATATTTTGATGATTCAATGACTATATCTATACCTATATATTTATATAATATGTAATATAATATACACATATTATGTGTGTGTGTACCCCACAAAGAACACTGCCTGAAAGATTATAAGAACTTAATAAATGTCTTTTAAATACTGATGGCTTTCTCTCCTTTCCTTGTTTAACTTCATGAAAACAACTTAGAATCCAGGGCAATGGGACATTTGCTTGCCCACTGCAGTGCAATGCACACTACCATTAATAAAAACTAGTAGACACAGGGATAAAATATTTCTAGGGTCTGCTACTTGTCTACTCACATATATTTCATCAATCTCTATTATCCGTATAATCTAAAATAATCTATAATTACCTATCTTTCAATCTATAAATAAATACTTATGTGGGAACATACTTATGGTTTACTAGTATATTATCCAGGAATAGTTTGGAAAGTTTTATGCGATTAACCTCTCAGATTTGGTACTCTATTGTTAACAAATGTCAGTATAAATAGGCACCCCTGTACAAAGAATAGATATCTCCCACTTTTGACAGAAAAAACTACAGTCACCTCAAACATATTGTGGGTTTGGTTCTAGACTAACTCAATAAAGCAAATATGGTAATCAAGTGAAGCACATAGGTTTTTTTTTTATTTCCCAGTATATATAAAAGTTACATGTACACTATACTGTGTCTATTAAATGTGCAATAATATTATGTTTAAAAATGCATATATCTTATTTTAAAATATTATATTTCTAGAAAATGCTAACCATCTT
Organism: Galemys pyrenaicus; assembly: GCA_019455555.1. NCBI lineage: Eukaryota > Metazoa > Chordata > Mammalia > Eulipotyphla > Talpidae > Galemys > Galemys pyrenaicus. Next base: position 354,040 of record JAGFMF010011922.1, on the reverse strand, counting down.
CTGAGCCTTCAGTAAATCATAATCTTTTTGCTGGTGGAGTTCTTGAATTGATGTTGATGGTTCTTGACCAATCAGGGTGATATTTGTTCAAAGATGGCATGTCTGAAGCAAGTTGTAAAATGAGACAACAATGAAATTTGCTCTACCAATTAAGTCTTCTGTTCATGAAAGATTTCTCTATACCATTCGATTCAGTTTGATAGCATCTTACCTACAGTAGACCTTTAAAATTGTGGGTCAATCCTCTCAAACACTGCTGCTGCCTTGTCAACTAAGTTTATACAATATTCTAAATCCTTTGTTATCATTTAAACAATATTCTCAACATCTTCACCAGGGGTAGATCCCATCTCAAGAAACCACTTTCTCTTCTCATCCATAAGCAACTCCTGGGCGTCCCTGGTGGCTCAAGGGGTTGAGCACTACACTGTGGGGCTTCCATGGCCACTGCAGTGTGAGTTCAATCCCCAGCCAGGGCGGGGAAACACATGGCACAGCAGACCTCTCCAGTCTCACCCACTGCTCCCCTCAGCAGTGTACTTCAGCCATACTGCCTGTTCTACTCCCCACTCTGTCGCTGGTGAATCCTCTCACCCCCTGTGCCTCTGGCTTGTACCCCAGCTCTTATATGCATAAATAAATAAAACTTTTTTGAAAAGAAGCAAGTCCTGATCTTTTCAAGTTGAATCATGAAATTTAAGCAATTCCTTTGCAACATCAGGCTCCACTGCTATAATTAGTTCTCTTCCTTTTCCCATTATATCTGCAGGTAATCCTTCACTGAAGTCTTGGATTTCTCAAAGTCAACCATGAGGGTTGGAACCCACTTTGTACAAACTTCATTTTAACTTTGATATTTTGACATTCTCTCATGAGTTATAAATATTCTTAAATGACATTTGTATCAGTGAATCCTTTCTAGGTAATTTTCAATAAACTTCGCCAGGATGTATCACAGGAATTCTATCTATGGCACCTAGAGACCTTTGAAAAATATTTCATAAATGATAAGAATTGAAAGGCCATGTGAGTCTTTAATCCAAGAACTTCAGAATGGATTTTGTATTATCAGGCATGAAAATGTGAATCCCTAGGTATATCTCCAGCACAGCTATTGGGTGATCAGTTGCATTGTCAATGAGCAATGATCTCTTGAAACAAACCTTTTTCCCAAGCAGCCTCAACAGTGAACTTCAAATATTCAGTAAACCATGTTTTAAACATATATGCTTTGTTGGTACATTTGTAGAGCAAACAGTTGAAGCATTAGCTTCAACTTAAAATCATCAGTTTCATTAGCCACCAAGAGTCAGCCTGTCCTTTGAATCTTTGAAGTCAAGCTTTGAGATCTCTACCACTCACATTTGGAAAGTACTAAATGCATCTTCCATTAGTAGGCTGTTCTGTCTAAATTGAAAATCTGTTGTTTGATGTAGTCACCTTCATCAATGATCTTAGGTAGATCTTCTGGATTACTTGCTGCAGCTTGTACATCAACATTTGTTTCTTCACCTTGCACTTTGATGTTATGGAGAGGGCTTCTTAAACCTCATGAACCAATCCGTGCTGGCTTCAAACTTTTCTTCTATAGTTTCCCACCTCTCTTGAACTTCTTCAAATTAAATAGAGCTTAAACACAGCTCTGGATTAGGCTTTTGACTTAAAAGATGTTGTGACTATATTAAAAGAAAAACAAAAACTAGCAACAACAAATGTTGGTGAGGATGTGAAGAAAAAGGAACTCTCCTACACTGCTGGTGGGAATGCAAACTGGTTCAACCACTATAGAAAGCTATGTGGAGGTTCCTCAAACTACTACAAATGGACCTTCCATATGATCCAGCAATTCCACTCCTACATATCTACCCAGAGGACACAAAAACATTAATTCAAAAGGATACCTGTACTCCTATGTTAAGTGTAGCACAATTACAATAAGTAAGCTATCAAAACAACCCAAATGCACCAAAAGTAGATGACTCAATCAAGAAGATGTGGTATATTTACACAATGGAATATTACTCAGCAATCAAAAAAAGTATAAACTCATGTCATTCGCATCAATATGGATGGAGCTGGAAGGGATTACGCTCAGTGAAATAAACCAGAAAGAAAAAAGAAAAATATCGAACGGTTTCACTTATAGGAGGTATGTAAAGGAGCCAAATAAGGGATCGGGGGGGAGGAAGTAACTATCATTAAAGTAAAAATCAAAATCATCAGGCAATATAGATCAGAGACATTTTGTAGGGGAGGAGGAGGGAGAATGATCAGGACAGGGGTGGGAAGAGCACAAGGGACTGTTGTGGTGGTGCATGAGTCTATTGGTGATGGGAATTTCATGGGGAAATCATACATTGTACAAATATAAAGGATGATGTAACAAATATATATTTTTTAAAAGAGATGCTGTGACTGGTTTGATCTATCCAGACCACTAAAACTTTTTCTATATCACCAATAAGGCTATTTTGCTTTCTTTGTGTGTTTTCTAGGGTAGCACTTTTCTTTTGCACTTACAATTTGGCTAACTTTTGGCAAAAGGTGCCTAGCTTTAGGTCTATTTTGAATTTTGACATACCTTCTTCAGTAAGACTGATCATTTTTTTTTTCAAAGATTTATTTATTTATGCATACAAGCACTGGGGTACAGGCCAGAGGTGTGGGGGGTGAGAGGATTCACCACAGAGCAGAACAGGCAGATCAATGGAAGTACACTGCTGAGGGGAGCAGCGGGCACAGCAGGAGAGGTCCACCGCGCCATGTGGATCCCCCCTGGCCGGCAGCAGGGATCAAACTTGTGCTGCAGTGGCTGCGGTCTGCTTCATAGTGAGTTGCTCAACCCACTGTGCCACCAGGGAGGCCAAGACTGATCATTTTTAACTTTTGAATTAAAGAGGGAGAAGTGTGACTTTTGCTCTCATTGGAGCACTTAGAGGCATTTGGGGGATTATTAATTGGTCATTTTCAATATTGTTGTGTCTGAGGGACACAACATCTGCAAAGCACAATAAAGTACGCATCCTGTGTATAGATTATGTTTTAATATCAGGCATGCCATAAAGAAAGACATGAATGAAAATGTGTCTTTGACATTCATTGTAAATGGAGCAAAGTCATAAGACAATTATATTCTATGGCCTGTAGTATGTTAGCTAGATACTGATACCCAGTTTCCGCTTCCCTTAAATAAGAGATTGACTCAAGCTGGATTCCACTACATCATACATGCCATTGCCTCCTAATTATTTATCTCCACCAAAAAATTGCTGTTGTCAACTTCCTGTGTTTTGCATATCAAAACACAACTTCCAATTCATCATGTTCATACTATCCAGATGTTGCATTCAACTTCCACACACCTGATCTTTTATTATTTCCTGTCTTAATGAATAGTAACGTCATTCATTCAGCTGCATATAGTCCCAAGAATTTTCTTTAATATACAGTGTTTCCTTATCTCCAAGTTCAATATTCATCTTACAATATTTTTCATATTGATTCAATTCTCACCCTCTCTACTACTATCACCCTTTCCTTTCTCATTAGTTTATCTTGACTGAACAAATGTAGTAGCTTCCTAACTGATTTTCCTGCAACCATCTTGCTTCCTTCCATTCAGTTCTCCACTCTGCATCCATGGTGATTTTTTTTAAGTATTACGGAATTTTTTCATTATTATTATTTATTTATTTATCTATTAATCTATTTATTTATTTTATTCTATTTTCCCCTTTAATTTATACATATTTGACATCAATTGTAATCCCCATGTATTCAAAATGCAATTATCGCCATGTCACTACACTTACTTAAGGAAATCATTGTTTTCTTATTTCCTTAAGATTAAGTCCAAAATCCTTAGCATAGCCTACAAAGCCCAGTACAATGTGACCTATGATCTCCAACCATATTTCCATCCTTTCATTAGTTTTTTTGCTCCAGACACAAACCCATTTCAATTTCCTCAATATTACATAACTTCATGCCTTAGATCCTTTTTCGTGTGTGCTGTCCTCTCTGTCTGAAATGCTTTCAATGCTTTCTACCTGTGAATATTAGAACCTTTTATCCCCCCAAAATAACTTGCCTTTTTAGCTCCTTATCATTAGATTTTAGATAATGTAATACTTTCTTAGGAAACCCCCTCTTTTTTTTCTTTTAAAAAAAAGGATTTATTTATGCAAACAAGAACTGGGGTGCAGGCCAGAGGTGCAGGGGGTGAGAGGATCCACCAGAGACAGAGTGGGGAGTAGAACAGGCAGATCTACTAAAATACACTGCTGAGGGGAGCAGCAGGTGAGACAGGAGAGGTCTGGTGCGCCATGCAGGTTAGCGCCCTGGCCAGGGATCAAACTCATGTGGCAATGGCTGCCCATAGCTTCACAGTGCTGCAACTTAACTCCTTGCACTACCGGAAGGCCCTAGGAAAGCTCTTTTTACCTCCTGAAGTAGGTCAGATATTGTATACATGAGCATGCCCTTAACTTTTCTTCATAACATTTTCTATAGGTGAAGTTGTATGGCTACTTCTGTGGCTCTTTTTTAATGTGTTTCTACCAAAAGATTGAACAAAACTCCATGAAGGCAGAGGAAGTATCTATTGTGTTCAGTACTATATCTCTAGTGTCTAGCATAGCATGTAAAAAAGAAATAATCAAAATTTGTTGAAAATTGCTGACTTAAATTTAAGAGCCCTTGGAATCTGTTCAATAATTGTATACAGACACCATCTCTTCACATCATTTGATCAATCACCTCTAATTTAACACAGCTTGGTAGGATGAACTTTTGCTACCTGACATTTTAGAGTTCGTTAAATCATTTGCTCATAAGTTGCTTCAGCTAAATCCTCCTTGGATCTATTCAATGTATAATCCACTCTATTTTTCAAAAATTTAACCCTCTATTTTTATAAAACCCTAGGTTGACTGACGTGATTAACAGGCCTAGAAAACATTACACATTAAAAATGTAAGCACGATACTTTTTATCAACCATTGCTTTGTATTTGCTTTCAGCCTTAGAAATAGCTGAACCAGCTATGGTCTATCACCATAACTCCAAGGGTGAGCCTTGAAAGGGTAATAAAAGCTTAAAGTAGAAAACTTGGTATTTAGTGCTTACTTTCAATGCACCTTAATGCTTGGTAATAATCAGAGGAAACTGCCATAGTCCTTGAAAGATCATTGATTCAAGTGATATCAAGTCGTGCTATATCTAGCTGCGATTGTCTTTAATATAACTTGATGGTTTAACATCAGTTTTAGATAGGCTGATTCTTCCTGTGCAGATATTGTGTACAAAATGTTTAGTGTTTATGTATACATTGATGGCATAGTTTGATTGTCAATAATTAAAGTAGACTAACATACTACTACTAAGAATACTTCCCATTTATGTGAAATCCTAAAGCTATTGTTTTTGATAGTTGTCTTCTAAAACTCAGCTGGTGGATTCAAAATTACTTCTATCAGCACAGTAACACATTTGGTAACACTCATAGTGTGGGGAATATTTTGCAGCTAATACGTCATGGTAAAAACAGTGGGAATCTTCTCTTTTGCATCAAACTTAACATGAAATTTCCTCCTTCACAGACAGTGCCTATTCTTGGTCAACTTCATGTATGCCAGGCTTTGTTCGAATTTTGATACCTAGGTGTCTAAGTTATATCCAAATATAAAAGAATTTATCTGAATATGCTTCCCAAGTGAAGTCTAGTTTTGTCAGAAGATATTCCCACATACTACCTCTCTGAGAAAGCGGGATGCCCTTTCATCTGAATGCAAATAGTTTTCAAGCTTCTCAACTTTCATAAGAAGGCAAACTTTTCACAGTACAGGAACTGATAGACAAGCCCTTTAAAAAACTGTAACCTTACACAGCTATTTTGATCTCTCCTTGCTTCATTTTACCCACTGAGAAATGATTTTTATCTTATCATTGAATATAAACAAATGCTTAGCAAATATGCACAAGCAAATGCTTACTAAATGATAGCTATTGTTAGTGTATGAGTTTTCCAAGCCTATAAACCTATCATCATGAGTAACACAGACTATTGCTTTTCCAGATGCCATCAGAGAATAACCCAAGTACATCTATCTCCCCAGACTGTCCACCATCTCCTATGCTTGACAAAATCATACTCATCCTTCAAGTCAGTCTCGTCTCAAACATTATCTCCATTATAACTTCTTTGACTCCATAAGTTATATTTAGGGTATCTTCTTTTACACAATGTGAAAATGCTTCTTTATAGCAATTCAATTCCTTCATTTCAGACAATGACTTATGTAATCTTCAAACAACTGCAAGCCCCTTGGAAGCAGAAAATTTTAATATATCTATATCTATATCTATATTTATATCTATTTGGTCCCCAGATCCTAGTACAGTCCCTGGCATATAGTTTGTTCATATGCATTTGCTGAATAAATAAACAAAGGAATTAAGCTTTTATTTAAATCATTGCTCATAAAATGTAATTGTTACCATTCTGAAAGCTGATTCACATACTTTCAGTTTTATTCTTGAATCACAATAGGGCACCAGAAGACTGGATCATAGTATCATATTAGCTCCATATTTGCTGAATCAGTTTCACTCACTTGTACTTTAATGATCTGCTTTAGGCAGTTATCAAAGGTCATTAAAAAAAGCCAAACAGTTACATGGATATCCCCACTTCATTTCTTGTAAATCTGTTATGAAGGGCACTGTTCATCATCTTCTCAATGTCTCCTTTAGACAATGTCATTGGGAAAATTAATTTTAGAACTTAATGCCAAAAATCTTTTATCTCTGTGGAATTATTGTATTTTCTCTTCTCTGACTATGAGAACAATATGAGAATGGAGACTATGAAGTCAGAGCGTCCTTGATAGAAATATAGGCTCATATTAAGAGTAATTTTGTAATACTGGGCAAGACAAATTTTTCAACCTTAGTAACTTCATCTGTAAAATGAAGATTACAACATTATTTCTGTGGTTGCACTAAATATCAATACAATGTCAAAGTACTTAATAAAGTTCCTGGCACAAAATTGGTGTTTAGTATATGGTAAAAATAATGTACTTATTTTCCTCTTGGCTTCTAGGAATCCCAAATACAAACATGATACTTAATCATAGCAACTATATCAAGTCTTCCAATTTCTCTCTTTCGCAATCCTGATTCGATAATTTTTAAATTTTATTCTTAAAACCTACTTCAGTTAGTTATATACAGAAATCATATAAATATATGAATGGATTATCTGTGAACCATGGACCAAAAAAAAATCACCATTAGAAACTCTGAAGTTACAATTATCATAGACTGTATAGAGTATGAACTTTGAGATTTTAGAGGTAGAGAAGAAAATCCCAATATTTCTAAACATTCCTTCCCCATTATTGATGCCACAATATCATAATTACCACCATTAGAGGTCTAAGGGTTTCTGTCTCAACAGGACTCTTGAAATATAAATACATGAATATATATTAAAGTATTTTTGGTTGTTAGCATCAAATTAATAGGATCAGAGATTATCTATAGGAAAGCTTCTCTATAGGAAAAGGGCATGAAGAAAACAGAAATAGAAAGATGAAAAATAAAAGTTAAAATATTATAAAAAGAAAAAAGTACAAATAAATGAGGAAACAGCCAGAATATTGACTATCATCGTATCTTAATTTGATTGAGGTAGAATGTCCCCTACATGTCTTTAGCATAGAACTTGAAGAAACAATCAAAAAGAAACAGATGGAAAATTGTATGAAACAATCATATAAATGAGTTAATATTTGGAAAGTACTGAGAATACTGCCTAGCAATGAGCAGCACTAAATAAGTCAGAGAAACACACACATACACACACACACACACAGAAACACATCGTTGCTGGCCATTTTCACATAAATTTTTCATTCTCAAGATAATATTAAACAGTGTATAATGCTATTCCAGTTATTGATCTCCTACCAAAGAAACTATGTGGCCAGATCGGGGTCATAGCCAGTAACTGACAAGAGTGTGGAAAAGAGCACTACTGCCTAATAGGAAAACTCTACCTTTTACTCTACCCTCCCCCAGATACATTTAAATAAATAAGTAGATTGAAAAATAAATTATTATAAAGATAAATATATAAAGTGATTTAAAGCCTTGGAGTGATAAAGTAACAACAACCTTTTCAGAGAGGACACGGGAGATTACTAGGAAAAGGGAGGCCTATTATTAAAATAATGTCACATCTGGGAAAGCAGAAATAAAAGATGTTCACTGTCTTTTGGGGGAGGGGAACACCACCTGACTCTTTAAAGTAGTGGTTCTCAACATGTGCCCCCTGGGTAGCCAATGCAACAGCACCTGAAATTTGATAAGAAATGCAGATTCTTAGTCAAGCCTATTCACTGAATGAGTAACTCTGGGGGTGGCCCAAGTCACCTGTGTTTTATCAAGCCCTCCAGGAGCTTTGGATGCACCCCACTATAAAGCTTTCTTATGCTAAGATAGTTTAAACAAAAGAGCTGAAACAAGGTGAAAAACTCAAGTAATGTGAAGCAAAATAACATAAGATAGAAAAAAAACAGGCTTAATTTTCACCCTGTAACAAAAAACATTTTCATTATTGGGAAGTATTTTTATACCACCTTAAATAAAATAGTTTTGATGAGAAAGAGAAAAGAAGAGAGCGTGAGAGGGAAAGAGAGATTTTATAGAATGTTCTCTAACAAGACTTACAGGAGGATATGCATTATGAAAAAAGTGGAGAAAAGTGATCAAGATTCTAGAGCAATAAGATGGATTGCAATATGAATGATTAATGGCTATATTACATGGTTGTAATACAACAATAATTTATTACATGCTTATCTAACCAAGGCATTAGATAGGAGGAAATTCAAAGATTAATGAGACATAAAGTTTTTACCTTCAATGAGCTGACAATATCTAGGGTGACAAAGAGACATAATGGAAGAATCAGGAGAGGAGACCAAACTCATCCACCAAACATGGACATAACTACTAGGCAACAGGAATTTTTTCAGGAGCTGTAAGTATATCACATATTTTTTAATTAAAAATCATATGCTAGTGTATATATTTACATGTACATTTAATTATAATAGCCTCCTTTTTCTTGGATAACCTATGTTCCACTACAGGTTTTACATATATTAATTATCTCTATTTATCACACACCTGCATATAGGGTGCATTTTTACAATTTTACAGATGAAAATACTGAAGTTTAGTGAAGTGAAATAACAAATAAGTGACAGATATTAGATTCTAACCCAGGCCAGAGCACTTTCCTTTATCACATTGCATCCCATTATAGCATCCTGTTCTGCACTTTTGTCAGTATCAAAGAAAGGGGTGAGTAGTAGGGCATAAGCATAAGACCAGGTAATTCAATTAGTTCCAGTATTATTGGTCACCAGTTTTCCAGTTTACCCTGCCACATCTTCTAGATGTGGTAGGCAACCTCTACGATTGTCCCCATTGATCCTTGTCTCCTAGTTTCCACAACCTTGTATTATCCTCACTTCTTCCTTTGTCTGGCATAGTGACTTGATTCTAGCCAATAGAATATGGCAAAGGTTATTGGACCTCACTCACTTCCATGAGTAGTTTCAAAGACATTGACATCCATACCTTTCTCCTTAGTCCCACCCCCAAACCTTTCAGTCTCTCTTATACTCCCACTGGCTCTCTCTCAGGGAATCTAGATGCCATGTTGTCAGTTTGCCTTAAGAAGACACCCACATGAGAAAGAGCTGGTGTCCGTCTGCCAACAACCACATAAATGAGCTTTAAAGCTGACTCTTTCTCCACTGAGCTCAGGCAAGCTAAGAGCTAACAACACAACCCTAGATTCCACACTGGTTAGAGCCTAACACACTGAACTATGGAAACCCAAATAAGCTCTGTCCAGATTATCTTTATCTTCAAAAACATGTGAAATAGTAAATTTTGATGTTTTTGGTGATATGTACCACCACAACAACTAATTTATACATTAGGGAAAACTATTTTCCAGATGTGTAAAGAGTTGAATTAACCAGAACAATGGCTAGATTACTGACTCAACAGAGTAGCAATTACATCACTTGAATTCTAGAAATTAAAACACTTACTGAGCATTTACCAAGCACCAGATCCATAATAAATTTAGTTTTTTTCAAGCAACTCTATAGGTAAAAAGAAAAAAAAACTCCATGGTAAACATTATTTTCAATCCTACTTGACTAATGAGGAAACTGAGGCTCAGAGTTTTCCAAATTTGCACAGCTAGTGCAGTAGCAAAGCTCTGATTTGCACCTTATACTGTGGCTCGAAGGTAAGCATTATTAAACACTTAATTCATATTGTCTTGATTATGGTATATAGTGTCAGTACATTGACTAGAAGTTTGCTAAGGATTATCTCTTGCCCAGTCTTTTTTCTTTTGTTTTGGTATAAATATAAAAGGAATTTTTATCAAGTTTATTGATGAAATTAAACTGGGTAGCAGAATCAGTAATGATACATAACAGACACATGATTCAAAAATATCAATAGATTGGGGCAATGTTCCAAATTTAACATGTTTACAACTAATGAGAATATGTGCTATATTTGCATACATAAAATGCCTAAGTAAAAAAGGGAAGTGACTTGGCTTCTCACTTAGAAACCCATGATTAAGAACATTATTTAACAGTAATTACAAAGAGTGAATAAAAAAGGTCCTATGTTCTCAGGCTTTAATAATAGAAGCGTAATACACAAAATGAAGAGATTACTTTTTATGAGTAGGTTAGGAGTGCTGCATTCAAAATTGGCCACTTTACATGGAGATTCAACACCCTACTTTCATCAATGGACAGATTAAACAGACATAAGATAAACAAGGACCAAATTAGACCAAAAGGAAATCAGTGACAGTCATAATTTCATCAGATAAAATAGACTTCTTGCTAAAAAAAGTAATAAGAGACAGGGATGAAGATTATATAATAATTAAAGGAACATAACACTCATCTATATATGTATTAAATAAGGGAGCAGCAAAATATATAAAAGGCAACTACTAGCAAGTCTGAAAACAGATACTGGGTAAAACACATTTTTGACAAAACCTCACTTTCAGTAATGGAAATATCAACCAGGCAGAAAATAAATAAGGACACAATAGCCTTAAATAAAGAATAAGAACATGTGGACTTAATAAACATTTATAGGACACTGCAACCCCCAGAAATGAATAAACATTCTCCCCAAGTACACATGGAACATTCTCCAGGATAGACCATATGTTGGATCACAAATCAAGTGTTAAATAAATTCACAAAGATAGAAATCTTTCAGTTATCTTTTCTGATACAATGGTAACAAACTAGGAATCAACAAGAAGAAAGCAGGAAAAAACTATAATATATGTAGAGTGAACAGTGCTGAATAATTTTTGGGTGAACATGAAAACCAAATAAGAAATTGAAAAACACCTCAAGACACATGAAAATGAGGTCACAATCTATGAGAACCAATGGGACACAGCAAAAATAATAAGAGGGAAATATATAGCAAAAAATAACAAAAAATAACTTAATAAGTAATGTGATCTCTTACCTTAAGGAACTAGAAAAAGATGAACAAACAAAACCAAAAGCCAGTAGGAGCAAGCAAATAAAAATTAGAGCAGAAATAAATGAAATAAATATTAAAACGACAGTTCAAAAGATTAATGAAACCAAATGCCTGTTCTTTGAAAAAATAAAATAGACAAATTTTTAGTTGGGCTCAGGAGGAAAAAAGGCGAAAGAAAAAACTAAAATAAATAGAATCAGAAACAAAAGAGAAGTTACAATAAATATCTCACAAATTCATAAAATCCTTAGAGATTGCTACTAACATCTGTATACTAGTAAATTGAATAATCGCGAAGAAATTGACAAATTCTTCAACATACACAACTATCTGAGACTCAATCAGGAAGAAACAGAAAAGCTGAACAGGGTAATTATAGGCAAAGAAACTGCAACAGTATCGAAAGTCTCCCAAAAAACAAAAGTCCAGGACCAGATGGTTTCACTAGTGAGTTCCATCAAACCTTCAAGGACAAACTATATCCTTCCTTCTCAAATCCTTCCAAAAAAATTTAAAAAGAGGGAATACTTCCAAGCACATTTTATGAGGCTATCATTATGCTGATACCAAAACCAGACAAAGACACACACACACCAAAGAAAACTGTGGAACAACTTTCCCATTAAACATAGATGCAAACATCCTCAACAAAATATTAGCAAACCAAAGTCAACAATGCATTAGAAGTATTGTACAAAACGACCGTGTAGGGTTTATTCCAGAGACATGAGAATGATTCAAGAACTAAAAATCAATCAATATACCTCACCACATCAAGGAAAGGAAAGACAAAGATCATATGTTCATATGAAAAGATGTCAAGAAATACCCTGAATGGCCAAAGCAATCCTGACAGAAATAGGAACAATTATCAACACAACAAAATAAAATTAAACAGACAACTACAAAACAGAGACATTCTGCAGGGAAACAGGAGGGATTGGGATTAAGGCAGGGATGGGACAAGCACAAGGGACTATGGTGACGGTGCACGGGTGAATTGGTGGTGGAAATTTTATGAGGACTACACCTAGAAAGGAAAGCAAATATTGTAAGAAAAAAAATTTTTAAAAAGAGGAACAATAGAATTATCACTTCTATGCTATAAAGGTATACTATAAAGCCAAAATATTCAAAACAGTATGGTAGTAGAACAAAAATACACAGACAGACCAAAGGACTAGAAATGAGAGCCCAGAAATAAATACACACTTATATGCCCAGTTAACCTATGGCAAAGGAGCCAAGAGTACACACTGGAGAAAGGCAAGCCTCTTCAGTACATGGTGCCAGGAATACTGGAAAGCCAATACAAAATAATAATGAAAATAGACCAGTACCTCATGCCATATACAAAAATTAACTCAAAATAGATTAAAGATATAGCTACAAGACCCCAAACCATAAAATACATAGAGGAAAACTTAGAGGAAGCACTCAGGTGCATAAGTTTCTGTTATGTTTTTGTGGATCAAAAGATCAAAGAATACATGCAGCTCAACAAAAAGAAAACAATTAACCCAGACAAAAAATGGGCAGAAAAGCTAAATAGGCACTTCTCCAAAGACATACAGAAAAAGTGTTCATCATTAGTTGTCATCAGGGAAACGCAAGTAAAAACCACAATGAGATAAACATCTGACACCTTTGAAAATGGCCCATATTAAAAAGATTAGAAATAACAAATGTTGGTGATGGTGTGGACAAAAAGGTACACTGTTAGTGAGAATGTAGACTGTTGGAGTCCCTATGGCAGACAGTATGGAGGTTTCTGAAAATATTAAAAAAAGTCGGTATACCATATGAGCCTACAGCAATTCCATTCCTAGGTATCTACACAAAGAATACAAAAACACTATTTTGAAAGGATACATCCATTTGTATGTTCACTGTAGTACTATTTACAATAGCCAAGTTATGGTAACAACCTAAGTTCAAAGACAAATGAATGGATTAGGAAGTTGTATAACTACACAAAGGAATACTACTCAGCTATTGAAAAAAAACTCTTGAATTTTGGGACAACATGGATGGAACTGGAGGGGATTATGCTAAGTGGATAAATAAAAAGGAGAAAGACAAATGCAGGATGGTGTCACTTAAATGTAGAATATAAAAGAACTAAACTAAGAGTTAGATAAAATCTAACCAATAACAAACCCTGGAAATTTGACTTTGGAATTAGGGCTACTGGAATGCAAGGGAGAGGAGTCAGCGCAACATGGTTAGGGAGCACAGTGACCTGTGATGGAGGACCTTCAGTGTGTTGATTGTAGGTGTGGCTTGTTAGTATATAACTGACAGGGTAATCCTATGTAAATCATATATAAAATTATAAACTTGGGCACTCCCTGGTGGCACAGTGGGTTAAGCAATGCACTATGAAACAAACTGTAGCCACTGCAGCATGAGTTCAATCCCCAGACAGGGAGGGGACCCACATGGCACAGCAGACATCTATCTTGTGCTTTAACTGCTGCTCCCCTCAGCAATGTATTTCAGTCCATCTGCCTGTTCTGCTCCCCACTCTGTCTCTAGTGAATCCTCTCGTCCCGAGTCTCTAGCCTGTATCCCAGTTCTTGTATGCGTAAATACATCTTTAAAAAAATTATAAACCAATGTTGCCTCAAAAAATTGGCTACCTTATATTAAAGCTTTAGACCTACCAGAAGACTGCATTTTCAGTATCTTGTATAGATGGTTGCCTCCTGGAACGCTTTTAAAACTTAAGTGCTTGTATTTATGTTAATGTTTATTGTTACTTTATACATTACATTTTATTTCATTATAAATTGATTTCATTGCATTTCTCATTTATGTTAAAGTTCAAAAATTACATAGGAATTTTAGAGATGATATATATAGGTAGGCTATGTTATCTATGCATTTATTTTAACCAAAGAGGATGTTGCAAATATGGTCATTATATCTGAGAAGCTTGGTGAGAACTGCACAAGAGCATATTTACAAGGTAGACCAAGCAGAATGTCATGGACGCTTGAAGCCATATATATTTTGGAAACTATAGAAGCAATTGATATAGTACAATAAAGAGAAGAAAAATATTACTCTGAGGTAGCATAACAGCTATTTTAAATATCTATGGGTTGTTTTGCAGAATACATACTAGTACTGCTTTATGTTGTGTTCGTAACTGAAATGAGATAAACTAAGGAAATTCCAGAGAAATACAAGTGAAACCTCTCCAACAGAGCATTTGTAGATAGAATTGACAGCTTCCACAGTTGAGAGTTACCCATTAATAGATGTAGTCATACCATTTGCTTGAGTGACCAGTACATGTGAGGTATTCGAAGAAGTAAATAAGTTTTACTTATTAAGTAAATAAGTTTCATGTAAGAGGCTCAAATATTGGGGAAAAAAACATTTGAATTATATACTTAAGATTCTTTCCTACTTTGAAAATATCATTAAGACTGTAACTGAAGGGCCTCCTTGGTGGCGCAGTGGGTTAAGCAATGCACTATGAAGCAAACCGCAGCCACTGCAGCACGAGTTTGATCCCTGCTGCCGACCAGGGAGGGCACCCACATGGCGCAGCAGACCTCTCCTGCTGTGCCCGCTGTTCCCCTCAGCAGTGTGCTTCAGTTGATCTGCCTGTTCTGCTCCCCGTTCTCTGTGGTGAGTCCTCTCACCACCCCACGACACCTCTGGCCTGTACCCCAGTGCTTGTATGCATAAATAAATAAATCTTTTAAAAAAAAAAGACTGTAACTGAAAACTACAGGAATGTTGTATGTCATATTGATAGTCTTTCTATCAACAGATACACAGAGTATCTACAAAGTGTATAATGATGTACTCGTTTGGGAAGAGCATATCCAAAAAACAATGCCCCGTACCTTCAAAGAGCTTCTGCTGTTGTCAGAAATATAGGAAAGGAATAATTCAACATTTAAAACAATTTTTAAAATTCATGGCTCTAGTACTAAGTGCCAGTATTAGGCATCAAAAGAAAGCTATTCACTATAGGCTGTCACATGGAGAAAAGTATTCAGGGAGATGTGACCTCATAGAACCTCGAACATTATGTGGATGACATGAAAGCAAAGTGTAGAAGATGGCCTGATAGAATAATTGTGTTATGGGAAAGTGAAAGCACCATGGATTTTTGAGAAGATGAGTATGATGGGTGTATCACTTAAAGGAAATTAGATTAGACTTGGTTTAATGGGTGGGCTCAATCAGGTAGAAAATAGACCGTAGAGACAGGTAGGGTATAATAATCCAGTCACAGGGGGCTCATGTTTTAGAACGACATATTTTATATGGGGGTGAAATTTAAAATACAAACATGTTAATAATATTTAAAATGCTTGGGTATTGGCTGGAATAAGCTATGGAGAAAAAGAATTAGTAAAGGGACTAAAAAGTTGAAAAGATGACAAGGAGAGTGAGGAGGGGCATATCTACACTGATTCAGTAATAAACAAATGAGTTCAATAAATGAAGAAATAACTCAATTAAAATGCATATAGTGGGCCTACCTGGTGGCGCAGTGGGTTAAGCAACGCACTATGAAGCAAACCGCAGCCACTGCAGCAGGAGTTCAATCCCTGCTGCTGCAGCACGAGTTCGATACCTGCTGCTGCAGCACGAGTTCGATCCCTGCTGCTACAGCACGAGTTCGATCCCTGCTGCCGGCCAGGGAGGGGACACACATGGAGTGGCAGACCTCTCCTTCCTTGCCCACTGCTCCCCTCAGCAGTGTGTTTCCAGTCGATCTGCCTGATCTACTCCCCACTCTGTCTCTGGTGAATCCTCTCACCACCCTGAACTCTGGTCTATACCCCAGTTCTTGTATGTATAAATAAATAAATCTTTTAAAAAAATAAATAAATGCATATAGTAAGCACATCCTCATAACTTGCAAAATTACTTTGAGGCATATCTAACTTTTGATTTTCTTATAACAGTCAAAACTACAAAATTTTAACATTCTTTCATTTTTAATACTGGAAGAAGTAACATAAAGTAGACTTTAGAATTTGTTATTTTATAATGCTAAAATCACATTAAGAATTCCTAATCAGGGCCTCCCTGGTGGCGCAGTGGGTTAAGCAACGCACTATGAAGTAAACCGCAGCCACTGCAGCACGAGTTCGATCCCTGCTGCCGGCCAGGGAGG
>JAGFMF010011922.1:316171-336295 GCA_019455555.1 Galemys pyrenaicus | reverse complement strand
ATTGTACCCTAGTTGTATTAAAGTTCCTTTCCATTAAAGGTTTTGTATGTTTGTCTTAATGCGGCGAATGGCAGAACCCATTCAGAGAGGGCAGGCTTAAGGGTTCTGAGTGCTCCTCTCCCTGCCCTGTAACAGTTCTACTCCCTGCTATTTAACATTTTTAGATTCCACATATAGATAAGATAATTATTTTTCTTCTGTGTCTCACTTATTTTACTTAACGTAATGTCCTCCAAGCTTAACTGTGTTATCACCAATGGTATTGTAACAGGGTCATCCCAGGAAAAGGGGGAGTTCCAAAATCCTAATTCCACCCTAAGTGTGTGGAGCTGAGGAGGATAAGAAGATTTCTGCAAAGGAGAAGAAAGGAGAAGAAAGGAAGATGGAGAACAGCAAGGAGACCTGGATAAGGCACGTGGAACAGAGGGACATGTGAAAAAACTGTGCTTACTTTTTGGTTTTGGACTGGTTGGAATAAATGTGGGTGAGAGACTCGTGGGGAGGTTAGCAATGGCAGCTTTCATCTTGATTTTGATTTTGCTCTTTTCCTCCCAGATTTGTCTAACTCTTTCTGACCCTTTTCTATGGGTCTCTACTGAAAGGTCCTTTAGATGTGTGCCAGGTTTTTGGGCCTTGCTTTGGGCCAATCCTATTTGGCTGGACTTTTACCCTCAAGGAGATGGGTAGCTTTGGATGCTTAACTTAATAACTATATTCTTTGTTCTTTCTTTATTGTACCCTAGTTGTATTAAAGTTCCTTTCCATTAAAAATTTTGTATGTTTGTCTTAATGCGGCGAATGGCAGAACCCATTCAAAGAGGGCAGGCTTAAAGGTTCTCGGGTGCTCCTCTCCCTGCCCTGTAACAGTATTATCTTCTTACTTAAGGTTGATTATCTATCTATCTATCTATCATCTATAAAGATAACAAATATATATATTATCCATTCGTCCATTGATAAACACTTAGATTGCTTCTATACATTCATTATTGTGAATAATCTTGCAATAAATATAGTAGTAAAAATTTCACTTTCAAATTATCAATTTGTATAACTTAAATATATTTATTTTTATTAAAATATAAAACACAATGTGAAAAATTTTTTTTAAAAATTAAAGAAATAAAAGGAAAAATAGGCACTCCCTTCCTCTGGAGAAGTCCCAGATCATACAAAGGGAGTTGTACAAATACTTTTTTATCAATCTCTTTCCTCTTTGTACAAATTTTCATTTCCAAAAGCAGAAAGAATGAAAACAAGGTAATAAATGGAAACATGTCATTGTTAACAAGAGAGAGATCTAATGATTTACTTTAAAAGTCTCTAAGCTTTGAAACTAATTTACATCTACAGAACCTTATGCACTTAAATGAGCTATTTTTGTTCTCTTGCAGGCAGTCTCCCTCTTCTCTTCCTGCTGAGTTCCAAAGACAAATCAAAATAAATTTACAGTAATAAAATTAAGGTTTTAAACATGCTGTTCTTGTATAGGTTCATAAGGGTTTTTTTTTTCACCCACCTACTGCTCTTTGCCTTGGAGTTTCACATAATCTCTGTTTGGCTGGTAGAAAGCTATTTTATCACAAAAGTACAAAATGTCACTTTGAAAGTCTAATAACTTTTTAACAATTGCACTGTAGACCATAGAAAATGCAACAATTTGTGGTTGATAAAGAAATGTCACTAAATGGATTGAGTTAACATATGCAAAGGCAACAACTCTCCTTTTTCTTTAACTTCCAGACAAATAAAAACATTTTTGCAAGTTTTAGATGAAATCATGTTCTGAAATTTAAATCATATGCTTTCCTTGGCATGAGAAAGACTACTGACCTTCTTTAAGTACATAAAACAGGGTGCCTTGCGTTGTTTGAAGATATTTTGAGTTTCCCTTTTAATGTGAGCCCTATGTGAACAAGGAGCTTTGCTTGAGCGTGTTTTGAAAATGTAGGGAGTGCCAGATCCCAATTTTCCAGTGGAGAACTGGCAAGCTGCCCTACTCAATATTCATCCACTGAGCAGAAAAATATTGATGTTCACAGAAGAAAAGAATTAAATATGCATTTTAAAATGTAAATAAAATGTGTCACTTTATAAACATTTGAGGATTAAGAGGAATCAGATATTCCAACTTTTATTGACACGTTGACACCAGCAATGGTAAAAAAGATGAGAAAATGTCTTAAGTTTTACTTAATGTGTTGTGAAATCTTCATATTAATAAAAGTTTTATTACTGGAAGCATATAAAGATAAGAATTATTCAATTTTATAGTCTCTGCCAACAAAACACAGATCTAAGGTTAAAATATTATGCAAAGAGAGGGATACAGAAAATATTCTTGGTCTTTTTTAACCTTGTGCTTTTATTACAGATTAACTTCATCACTCTGGGCTATTGACTCATTGATTTACAAAACTCAGGACATGAAGGTAGGCAATTTCACACAGGACTTTGTTTGCTTGACCAGATAAACAGTGATTATTGGGACAAGTTAAAATGACCACATACATATATCATCGTAAGACTCAATTATACTTCCTGCAATGTGTAAATTGATCAAAGATGTCACACTGAAGTTCAACTACTCCAAAATCCTTCTGACCTTGGTAATTAACAGTCTTGACAATACTGTATCACTAAACAAAACTAGGGCAGGTGGTGACTCTCGGTTGACATATCATTATGTAGTTTAAAAAAGTGAAATAATAAATGTTGTTCTTTGGAAACATTTGAAATGGATTTTATTAACAAATCTTTATAAGTTAACAAGAAACTTTAAAAATGAAAAAACTAGAATTATTAGAGACTTCTAAAAAATAAATCTCTTCTATTTGATGAGTGATTGAACTATTAAAGTAACTACGCATCTTTTTTCTTTGTGCCTACTTTCTATTACATGCTCAACCAAAATTTTTGAAAAAATTGAATGAATGAAAACTTCCTATTCTTAAGGGAAGGAGCCATGATTTAAACATCTCTCTACTCTCATAACCCAGCAGAGTATTTGACACAAACCCTTAGGAAAGGTTTATTCCACATTTATTCTAAAGTGTAGAATAAATGTATCACTGCATCTCAAGTTTATCAAGCCCCTCTCTATGAACCTCAAGTTCTGCAAGATATACCTTTAACCTTGAATTCTTAAATATTTGAGGGCTCACATTTAGAGTGTCTATCTATTTTGTCAAAACATTTATATGTGAAATATATAAATGGTGCCTATCTGAGGAAGTATATGATATCAAAATAACTTCTTTCAGCTTTATTGAGGCATAATTTACAAATATAATCACAATGTATATGAAATGTGCAGTGTGACAATTTGATGTATGCATATGGAAAGGAATGCCACCATTAAGAAATATATCTCTTGATTATTTATATGGCATAGAATAGAGCAAGCCTTGGAGGACAGAGAGATATTGGTTGGAATACTGACTCCGCCATGTCACAATCTATGCAATCTGAGGTAATTTAGTATATCCCTCGGAATCTATTTCCTCACATTTAAAATGTAGTTAATGATATCACACATAACTAAGTAACAGATGTGAAAATCCTTTGGAGTATAAGCAACTGGATAGAACACATACTCTATAACAGAGTTTCTTAAATCTACGTTTCCTGAATATTTTATTTCCTACTAGTCATAATTTTGTAAGTATTGCTAAGATGTGCCTAACTAAAATGCAATCATCTGATAAATAAACGACTTTTAGTTCCAACGGGAATGCATAGACATTTGCGCAGTGACAAATTGTAAGTTCTGGAATGGTGTTATGCTTTATCAATAGTATTAATATCACTGTTAGAAGCAAAAGTTCTATATTATAATTCTGACTCTACCACTTCCTAGTTTTGTTACTTCAGACAAGTAATTTCACCTATCTGAGTTTTACATTCCACATCTCTCAGATGAGGGTAAAAATACCTACCTTGCCAGCTTCTAAGGTTGTTCTGAAGAACAAATGAGATAATGCATGTGAAAATACTTTGTAAAGTGCCAAGCACCATGAATCTGCTAAGTATTTATTATTATTGCTTTTCCTATGCTAGATTTGCCTTGGTAGTTATGTTCATTGATTTGTCAGAAGCTGTTATTTGGTGGTTAAGAGAACTGACTGAGAATAATGACAGAAATTGCTTAAGAAACACATCTCCCATAATCTACAATGATAAATTTTTATTTCAATCCCTGACATAGAAATGATAGGTAACCTTGAGAAAAATAAATTACTTTTTCATTTCTCAATTCTCAAAATGGGAGAAGAGCAACTTCAATTAGTGCAGGTTAATATCTGGACAGCCAGGGTGATAACACATTGAGATGCTGGATTAAGGGAACACTATAATTACAAACATATTGGGGTGGTTCCTATTGTCTATAAGGATTTTCCATTAACCAATCTGTTTCTTGGGCTAAGAAAGACATTGAGTCAAATTTTTTCTCTGCTGTTAAACTATTATTTTAACATTTTACTAACTGGAACTATAGAAGTTCCAAATGTCAATATGTGTAGCTTATTGCTTGGTAATTGTTTTTCCATTGTAAGAATCTGGCTTATTCTTCATCATAAGGATACCCCATGAACAAACTCAAATTCACTAAAAGATATTTATACAAATATATAGTCATTTACATTTATAATTGACATTAAGAATCATCATAGATACTGTCTTTAAGCATCAATGATGATCAGAGTTAATTCAGTATAAGCTGGTAGAGTGATAGAGAATCCCAGTCCATCTGAAAATCTGAAATGGTGTTTTATTGCCAAATACTGATTTTTCTGATGGCAGCTGGGTAAAGGGTGATGGTGAGGGAAGTGGTGGAGGTCGTGAAGGAATGGAGCACTGTTGGTAATAGAGACATTTAATCAAGAAACTATTGCAACTAGTAATTGAAAAATAAATCTTCATCTATTGTAATCAGACTCTATATGTAGATATGGGATTTGTATGGATGACAGAAAGATTGAAATCACTAGAAGCTTTCAGCCGTGAAGAAGTTGTGCACTGTAAATACTCAAATCAAGATCTTTCATCCATGACAGAATGGCTTGTTACTTTGCACAAAGGACAATAAACCGGCTTATAAGCAGAGTGAATGATTTTTTTAAACACACTACTGCATGTATAACAATCCTTGTAACATATCTGTCAAGCACATCATTTGTAAATAGAAAAGGAATTCAAAAATAAATCTTTAAGCCAGAAAATCAGGGAGAAAAACTGGTGGAAATCAAATGGTTTTAAGAAATAGGAAACTATCTTTCACAAATTACCTTCCTGATGCTGTACATCCAAAAGTAAAATATTACCAAAAGATGGCTATATTTGCTCACTCAGTGAGTGAAGAAATCTGGGGGTTGGGAATTTTTCATTATTTTTCTATCTTACTGATGAGGCCTTAGTGAAAATAAATGTATAAGTCACAACACACATATTATTTTCTATAGTTTCAAATGATTCACAGTTAATGGTACAAATAAAAACATGTTTGCCAAAGTAAGAGACTGCTACCATAACATGATTTGGAATGCCAATGTAACCTTAGTTATTACTGTTCTTTTTCCTTTGATGAGATAATGCAAAAGAATCTATAGCCAATTCCAAAACAACAATAGAAGGTAAAAGAAAGTTTTTAAATGTAATCAAAGGTCAGGATTATAAAAGTAAGGACTTGTACTCCTAAAGAATAAATTAGCTTTTATTTGAATTATATCAAGGCAAAATAGAGGCTATTTGCCAAAAGTTGTTTCATACTTGAGGAATTCAGTTATGTCTGAAATAAACAACACTTTTAATAGGTCAATATAATGCTTACTGCAAAGGAAAAAAAATTACTACAGAAACTGTTTCCAACCTAGCCTCAAATTCAAATTTAACAAAATATCATTAATCTATATTTTGGCGATTAGGTTCAGAATGAAGAGGTAACATTCACTTTTTCAAATTTTAGTAAACTTCACTTACTGAATTCTGTCCTTAATAAAAAAGTGCTCTCACTCTGCCTGCCTGCTGCCTGCCTCCCTCCCACCCTCACTCCCTCCCTTCTTTCCTTCCTTCCTTTCTTCCTTCCTTCCTTCTTCCCTTTCTCCCTCCCTCCCTTCCTACCTCCCACCCCTCTGTTTCTGCCTCTCTCTCTCTCTATCTCTCTCTCTCTCTCTCCTTCACCCTACTTCTCCCTTCCTTCCTCACTCCTTCTAGCATGTTCATCCACACATGGACACAAGTACAGACACAAGCAAATACCCAGATACATAGATGCTCCATGCTTTCAAGGAAAACAATTGCTCTGAGAAAAATGTTGCAATATTCATAACAATCTTTCATCTGGTCAAAATACATAACAGCTTCATATGCAAATTTAAAAAACATGAGAGAATAACTTTAAAAGGGTATTTTAAAACTGATACATAAGAAACTAAAATTGTTATAGAAAATACATGTAAAACATGAAGGAAATAAGTCAGAAGGAGAAAGACAAATATTGAATGAATCATATGTGGAACATAAAGAAACAAATGAACAGACAAAACTTAACAACAACAACAACCCTGCACCCAGAAATCTGACTGTAGAATTGGGGCTATCAGAGTGGGAGGGAGAGGGTGGAGAGCAAAGGGGGTACAGGGTATAACGAGATATGATGGAGCGTTATTTGTCCTTTGGTAGTGGGCTTGGTGTGGTTATATACATTTGTAGAGATCTGAACCTATTCCCCTAAAGCATATACAAGTGTGTAAATCACCATTATCTCAATAAGCAGAATTTCAAAAAAAGAGGAAAGAAACATCTCAAATAATAATTTAATTCTACATCTGAGGTAAGTAGAAAAAGAATAAACTAAGCACAAATTTTGTAGAAGGGAGGACATGATAAAGACAACAGAAAAATTCAACAAAAGTAAAGATGGGGTCTCCCTGGTGGCATAAGGGTTCAGTGCTGCACTGTGGAGCTTCCGCAGCCCCTGCAGTGTGAGTTCAATCCCCAGCCAGGGAGGTGACCCACATGGCACAGCAGACCTCTCCTGCCTCGCCCACTGCTGCCCTCAGCAGTGTGTTTCATTTGATCTGCCTGTTCTGCTCCCACTCTGTCCCTGGTGAATCCTCTAAATAAAATGGATAAATTCCTAGAAACATACGAGCTACCAAGACTCTATCAAGAAGAAACAGAAAATCTTAACAGACCATTTGTAAGTAAAGAAATTAAACCAGTAATCACAAATTTTCCAGTAAAGAAATGTCATGACCAGATGGTGCATACTAACATTCTGATAATGAAGGCCTTTTTAAACTATATAACCTTTTCTTGAGAGGTACTGAGTATGTAAAATAATCTAGTCATATATGTAGGCAGTAGAGTGCTCAGAAATTATTGTTTAGTTAAATTATTAGTTCTCACGGTAAAATAGTGTGAATGAAGAAAATATACTTCATTGAGCTTTAGCTAGTACCTGAGTATAAGTTTTAAAAACAGATTCTTGATACACAGTTTCTTTTACATTTTTCTCCAAAAAATATTAAATTCTGCTTCCTAAAGTTTACAGTATAACCATCTGAATTCTGGACATCTATTACTACTAGATTATTTTTACTAGGAAAAAAATAAAAATGAATAGTAATAATTTATAGAAATTCATACCAAAATACAGGAATACTGAGTTCATATTATGCTAAAAATATTATGTTAAGCAAAACCAGCAACCTATGATTTGTGAAATGTGACCACCTGTTCATTGGGTATTTTAAAATAACACATTTATTTATAGGTTTATATACTGTAAACCTTTATTTTAAAAATCATATTTTCTGCATTTTGTAAATTACTTACTTGCACCCCTAAAGATAGCCATCTTTTAAAATGTTTTTAATTTAAATTGCAAACAAATTTATGTTTTTCCCAAGATGGTAATAGTTCTGTTTAATTAATTTCTGTGTGCATAACTATGGATCATATAAATGTGTATAAAAAGTTGCTTTGATTTATGAAACATATTGCCCATCTAAAGGTTTCAATTCATTTGCAAGCATTGCAGTGTCTTATGTCATATGTAGCTATCTACTATCTAAAAGCCTTATAGTAAAAGTCTAATAAACACTGGGTAAGAAATTTATATCAGAACAAAATTTTTTAAAACTAAAAATGTTAATGTTGTTTTCCAAATGAACAAAGACGTCATCTATGTGACGTGCAGGGTAGTAATAGTTTTTTCCTAGAGTCCAAAATTCACATCACTTTGCTTTCAACTTTAACATGTCTTACTGTTTAAGTAACAGGGATGTTGAAACATAAGACCAAGATCAGATGCAAGGTCACATAGCCATTTCTACATCCTTATAGGAAAGAACTAACATTCTTGGAAAATGTTGCTTTAGGGAGGAATGATTTTAACATTTTAACATATAACAAATTAATATGCAGATTTTTAATTTCTACTCAAATACACTTAACCAGTACTTTAAATTACTTAATTTGTAAAAATTTAATATTTTGCATGAATAACAATTTACAGATAATATAATTTAGACTCTGTACATGGAAGTTCTATAGTATCATAAATTAGACTTTGGTGAAACTGACGATATTACAGTCCTTAGGACTAAAGTGATTAACTATACATGTGAAATGGTTTGGATAGTCAAATCAATTTCAAGAGCACCCACCCCACAATCTATACACGAATGCTAATACTTGACTGTCATATAAGCACTTTACAGTATTATCCCCATTTTATAGATGAGAGACCTAAGGTAAAAAGATTATATCATTTATTTGCTGTCACTCAGCATGTATTTCGTGAACGCAAAATATTTTGACTCTAGAATCAACACTTTTAACCTGTAGACTTTACTGCCTCTAATAGCCACCCACTGGAGCTGAGGGAAGCTATGCCAAAATACTTAGTTTTTTAAGCTTTTATGTTGACATAGGAGGCACTGGATCTTTCTGAGGCTCAGAAAATTATAGTTCACCCTTGAATAAGGCATAGCACCCCTCTGAGCTTCAATTTCTTCCTCTAGAAAATGGGGGTCTGAGTGCAGTAGTAGCCTTCATTTCGCTATTTGATGTTCATATGACTTAGATTCAAAAAAGTAGAAATCAATACATTAACTACTAATAGTACAGAAAACAAAAAAAAAGAATCATTGATTCTGAAATTTATTTTGACTGATGCCAAACAAATGGCCATTAAGCAAGTTTATAAACACAATCTTTGAATGTTATTCATCTTTTCTCAGTTCTTTATTTGGCTTACTCATGCTTATGCCTCAAGGCTTCCATCAATCTTCACCTCTTTAGGAAGCCTTCTCTTTTTTGTAGGAAGTAATCTTTTTATTTACACTCTTCTCCCTGTTTCCTTGTTGCTCCAAGCAGCACTACTTTTTTTTTTTTTTTTTTTTTGGCTTGGCTTGACTTCCTTCCACTTATCTTTTGATAACTTATGCATTATCTCTCCAAGATTCTTTTCATTGACCTAACCTCTTCCTCACACTGGCTAAACATACCTCTTTAGGGTTCTAATACTATCCTAAGTATCTCTTTGAGAATGCCCAACAGATTTTATTGAAACAATGTATATACTTGGCTAGCTCAATCATTCTATGATTCCAGAAGACAGGGGTCAAGTTTATGTTCATTTTTTTTAAACCTAGAGACAGTGCCTAGAATGGAATGTGATCAACAGATATTTGAAAATTGAACTTACATGGTGATTCAGTGCAGGTACAATATCAGGTAAATCCTTTACCACATCCTAAGAGGAGGGCAGTGACATCTTGTTTTTACCTTGTAGAAAATTATATGAATTAGTGAGACAAACTACAAGTTTGAGATCTTAAGAATAGGTTATACACAAAGAAGCAGTACATGAGCCAACTCCATTATTGCTAATAAATATCTGAGCATTAATCATGTTTTCAATAGCAGAGTTATATCTCATAAAAGATGGATAGATTTATTTTTTGTAATATTAATGTTAAAAGGGTTACAGTGTGCTTACATGGTGAATCTCATTCATAAGTCAACTTTAAAAATGAAATAAACACTTATTAAAATAGAAACTAGCATAAGAATTAGAAATACCTTAGTGAAGTCTTTAATGCCCAGCAATATGTAGTAAAACATGTTTATACAAGGGAGAGTACCAACTCTTTGTGCTGCTGTGATGTATAAACTCTTCTCTCCCATCCTCAATCACCCCCTTCCTGCTATTATTCAACAAATACAGGGACTTTAATTGAATCTAAAGGGAGGGTTGAAATTTTGGGATGAATGTATAGCCACTGAATCTTCTCAAATATGATGAAATAAGAGACACTTAAGAGTACAGTTCTCTCTGAAGCTAACAAGTTCAACAAAATTAATAAATTTACCCCTATAGGTACAGCCTTACTTGTTTATACTTAGACAATCTAGAATTAACAAGATAACTGTTCATACCAAAAGGTATGAATGCAAGCATTTCACAACAATTCATTTGCGGGTGACCTGCTTTTGTGGCAAAGAATAGTTTATTCAGGCTTTCACTTTTTAAAAAAAATTCTGTTACTAGAACTAAAAGATTAAAACATGGATATTTTCTTTACTTTCTTTTTGTATCCAAGGTTTGTTAGATTTGGATTTAGGGACTGATAGCATCTTTAAATGACACCTCTGATTATATCATTACTGAGATGTAAGGAATGTTCCAACAGTGCAACGGTGACTACATAGAAATGTCAGACTAACCATTTTAAAAATGATGAATTAGCAACATGAGAATTAAAGGACATTATGATGAACTGAGAATTAAGTTCTTAAATATGACCCCATGCTATAAACAAATGTAGGCGTGATATGTTATGAAAAAGACACTGGATTTGTGCATATTTTTTTAAAAAAAACATTTCAGACTTAATTATACTCATCATTTTAGGACTAGAATATCACAGAGTCACAGTTTCTATTAGATAAAGTAGAAAATTCATTTTGCAATCCATATTACCATTTGTGGTATATCAATGACATCAATAATTATTACCTTAGGCTATTGCAACAGCAGAGTGGAATAAAAAAGGCTGTGTGGTTCATTTCATAATAGAAGACATAGAATCCTTGGAATTGAGATGCCACACTTGAGCACATTTAGTGTTCAGCAAATAATTTTTGAATGTCACTGATCCTAGATCGTTTTTAAAAAGCTACTTCCCCTTACTTTGAAAGATGTGTTATGCTGCATTTCATTACTTTTCTCCGTACCTCGTTCTTCTTTTGTTTTAAAATAAGTGATGAGGCTCTCGGTGAAGATTAAGCACTAGCAGGCAGTAACGCAATGGCCCAAACAGGGTTTTAATTGGAACCTCAACTCCTGTGGAAAAATGAGAAATTAAATCATTAATAAAGTACATTTCCTGGAAGATGCTATGTTGATATATATTAGGTTAAGAAGTTTTCATTATTTATTCTTATAAGATTTCTATAGACATACTTGTGAAATCTAAAATTTTCTAGCTGTGCCATATTAAGTGTGTATGATGAAACTCCAGCTCTTTCAAAGTTGCAAATATCAAGGAATAAATAAAAAATCCATAGCAATTTTTCTTTTACAAAACTTGAGCATTTTTATGTCAACATTAATCCTCATGTTTCATTACAATGTTACAGTACATTCATTACTTAATGCAATCCTGGAAGTTCTACAGAAGTATTTCAATATCACCCAAGGAAAACTATGGCATAGTGTTAAACAATTCAAGCTGCCACATAGCTTAAAGTTTAGTGTCAAATTACAAAGATTCTAAATTACCAATGCCCCAATTACAGAAAATCCATAAGAACACTCTCCTGGTGAGGCTCACATAGATTAGACTAGGTATGTGACTAAATCACACTATATAAATAAAAATGCAAAGGACACATTGGTGGATACAGAATTTGGGACCCAATTTAAAATCCCACATCATTCTGTATTTGATGAACTAATAATTATTGAGAAACATTTGACCCAGTTTTGCTTAAAGGAATGCAAAAATAGTTTATACTGAAGAGCTTAAATCTAGTGGTGGGAAATAACTGTAAATGTTACAAGTATAGATTAATCCATATATATTGCAGTTAATGATTTTAAGGAAAAGATTTGCCATTCAATTTTAATAGGGTAATCCCCAGGGAAAGGGAAGGCTCCAGGTTTCCTGTCCAACCCAAAGAACAGTGGAGTTGAGCAGTGAGGTGACGTCAGACAGGGAGAAGGAAGAAAGGGGTATCATGAAGAAGACCTAAAAGAGGCAAGTGGAGCAGAGAGTCATGTGAAGAAGCTGAGCTTGCTTCTTGGTCTTGGACTTGTACCGGGGACTGGGGGCATGGAAGGAGACATTTGAAAGAGACATGGTTGGGAGACTGTGGGGAGGCTGACAATGGCAGCCTTTATCTTGACTCGGGGTTTTTTTTTTGGTTTTTGTTTTTTAAGATGGGCAAAAGAGCTAAGAAGGCAATTCTCCAAAGAGGAAACACAAATGGCCAATAGGCATATGAAAAAATGCTTGACTCGGGTTTTGACTTTCCTCTTTTCCTTCCAGTCTTGCCTGGCCCTTTCTGCCCCTTTCTTATGGGTTCCTACCAGACAGTTCCTTACACATGTGGCAAGCTTTCAGGCCTCAGCGGTACTGCTTTGGGCCAACCCTGTTTGGCTGGGCATTTACTCATGAGGGAATGCATAACTTTGGGGGTTTAACTGGAAACTATTCTAATTATAGTCTTTCTGTTCTCTTTCTTTTATTGCACACTAATTGTATTAAAGTTATAGTCTATTAAAGGTCTTATGCACTACAGTATGTTCTGATGGGGCAGATGGCAGAAATAATTTAGAGCAGGCAGGTTTGGGGGTCTCAGGATATCCCCTACCAACTTTGTAACACAAATGGCCTATTTATTGCATGTTATCATTGCTTTGCATAATCTGTTACAGAGGGCAGGAGTTAATCTTTGTAAAGGATGTGTTTTTCTATTTAATAAGTAACAAGATTAGTATTTATGTATGTATAAGATACTGTTCCATAATGTGTTCTATAAGGACATGTACCTGACACTTTTATGTTACCTTTTACTATTAATATTTGGTAGTAAACATAAAGAAAAATTATAGTATGAACACCTAAAATCTCTACATCCCCTTGTCTCACTGATTTCAAACATTTTATTGCTTGGTAAAACTTAATGCAGGTAAATTCTATAAACTCTACACCACTGACATTTGAAAGGTCACACATTTTTTCCAAGTGTTTTCTATCAACTATAAATTGCTCCTCTACTGCATTTATTCTGTCATATGCTGATGTGCTGATGAGAAGATGTATCCCAAAGATTATCAACATGATTGCAATTCTCCTTTGCTTCTGTCTGCCTTCTCTAATCTATTATCTTAATATCAAAACAGGTCTTTGCATTTAGATAAACACATTCAAATTCAATCTTATGACAAATATTTATTGATCACTCAAAAATATGCTACTACATGCCATGTAAAATACAATGATAAAGAAGGTGAATCAGACATGAATTCTGCTTCAAAGACACTTCCAGTCTATGAAAACAGGTGACACCTTTTTTCTTTAAAAAGAGAGGAAACAGTATCACAGGAAATATGCTACAAAAATCTATACTAATTCAGAGAAAGAAAGTTTGTTTTCAACTCTGAAGGTGAAGCAAGAGTCTATGGAATATGTGGCATTTCTGCAGGTCCTTAAAGGATTTGGTCAATTAGAAATCAAAGCACTTGGCAGAGGAAAAGTGCAAGCACAAAAAGACTATAAGGGGAAATGCAGGGCAGATTTAGAAACTAGTGGGAAGTTTCATTTAGCTAAAATACAGGGTAATTGATTGAGGTATTAGAGGTAAGGCATGAAGGACAGATGATTATAAGACAATGAAGAGACTTAAATATAAGTCTAAGGAAATGGAACTTGTTTCCCTAGACGATAAGACTCCTTGAAGTTTTTCTGAACAGAGGAGTCTTATGATAGCATTTCACTTTACAGAAACATGAATAATCAATTTGAGAGAAATAGATGATGAGCGTGGAGGCAGTGAAGAAGCTATAGTGGTGGCCTATATGAGAGATAGTAAGGTCCTGAATTTGAACAGAAGAAACAAAATCACAAAAGATGGAACAGATGTGAAAAATCCCTTTCTAGGTACATCATAACTGACTCTATACCTCTGAAATGCTGAGCCTGGGGAACTGAGAGGATGGTGGTGACATTAACAGTGACAGGAAATATAAAGGGACAAACAAGCAGATATTAAAGAGGGGGATAGGAAGTAAGTTTGGTTTATTTTAAATTGGTAGTGCTGGCAGAATATGGCCCTACAGGCATATGGAAAAGTATAACTGGTGTCCAGAGAATTCTAAGCTGCATAAATAGATGTGGGAAGTATCTACATTCATTCATTCAATTAACGTTTAAAGAGTATCAGGGAGACCATATCCCAGGCTCTTTAGGTAGGTACAGATGTATGAACTGCTCCAACCTTAAAGAGCTATAGAAACTGAATCTTCCCTCTTCAACTCCCCCAAAGACTTTGGGCTGGATATGGTTAGGATGGAAGCTTCACAATTCCAGAAATTAGAGGTGGGAATAGAAATTACTAACACAGTCATTAAACCTGCTATGGAAAATTCTTAGGCACTAAGAAAGATCTATTGGCCCAGACCAGAGGGGCGGATATGGAGAATTGTAGATCATTACAAAGAAACCCCAGTCCTTACAGATGAACCCAACCACACTTTAGATGCGATAATTTTCACAAAAAGTAAAATTCTACAAAGGCATGAATCCTCCCAAAGAACATTATATAAAGATGCCTCTTGCTCTGGCAAAACACACTCTGCCCACCCATGCCTGTGCAGGTACCCCTTTTTTCACTTTCACTTTTGCATAATAAACCTGTCCTTTTAAAGAAAAAGAGTACCAAATAATATACCAGACATTAGAGATTTAAAGGTAAATACCACACAGTCCCCTGTCCCAGAGAGCTAATTTTCTAATAAGAGAGAGTCCCAGTAACAAAAAATTGTGATTAAATATAGAAAGTTCAATTATAAAGGTTTGAATTAATATGATCACAGATGTGAGGCAACTGATACATCTTGAGTCAGAGAACAAATCTGGGGGAAAAAAATGACACCTGACCTGAGTTTAAAGGAATGAGGTTGTAATTTCCAAGGGAAGGGCAGTATTTGAAGTGAATATAATAAGAACAAAGATTTGAAGGAATACACAATTTGAAAATCTTAAAATTTTTTTACTAAAACTGCAAGAAAAATGTAGGAGTTAAGAGCATAAATGTAGTTTAGGGCTAGATCGTCAACATATTTGGAATTCAAAATAAGGCATTTGGATTTATTTACTAGTCAACAAAAACACAGAGAAGGTTTTGGGGTATAGAGGAATTTGATTATATTTGAGCTTTAAGAAAATTAATTCCATAGGAATGCCAGATTCATTAGAATGGGTAAGGCCTATGCACGGAAGGGCCAGTTAGGAGGCTATGCAAAATTCCAAATGAAGGTAATAAGCTCCTTAAACTAACATACTGGTGCAAGTAATGGAAAGTGAGGGCAGATTCAAGATCTATTATGGAGGCAGGACTCACTCGACTTGATTGCTTTGATGTGATATCAAACCACAATCATACAGGTTTGTAACCACATTCTCAAATTCTGTTGAAATTACTTATCTCTGTATATAGTTCATGGTTATACAACATACCAGACAACCAATTGATATGAATCAAGCTCTTACTAAGCAAATGCTGTATCAGATCTAAAAAATCACTTCTCAACATAGTTATTCTGTATGCTAACTGTGATAGAATCACAATTCACTTAGAATTCATGAAGAAATATTTGTAAATACAAAGCATTTTTTCTTACTTTTCCTTTTGGTTTATTGTCACAGAAATAAGAGTGTTCTCTTTAAGCGAACAGATGTTTGATTCTGCTACAGTTCCACAGGGTTCAAGTGGAATTCAATTTCAATTTTGCTTGTTTTCACTGTTTCATAATTACTTGACATATAAATTTTAAAAAGCTGGATAGGACACATAATCCATGCTTTTTTCCTATGTTTATGTGTATACACCTTCTGAAAGACCATTTAGAAATAATAAAACAGTGATAAAATAATGTACAAAATCCATCTGTACATTATTTTATCTGTATCTTTCTGTCTTTCTCTCTAAATAGATGATGGCCATATAGCTAGTTATATATAGATAGTTCTATATCAACCTATAAGTAAAGACATTTTGCCCAGGTGAATTCCACCATAGCTGAAGCACATTTTCAGTTTTGACTTATCTTATTTAACCAATTTGGGGGAAAAAATCTTCCTAAACTCAATTTCATGCTTTTATACTTGGTTTATAAAGGAAACTGCACACAATTCAATGCTTGCCTAATATTTCCAAATCATCTACTTTAAGATAAATGTAGACATATTTGTTGGAGTTGACCTTCACTTAACGGACTAGATTTTTTAAGTGATTAATTTGATAAAGTATTAACATTTGGTTTGGCTTTTGTTCTTCTATGAAGCTGTTAGCTGTCAGTTGCTATTGAATTATTATGGTACTTTCTGGCAGCCTTTACATACACTTTAAGTTTGGTGCTTGTAATGTATTGGTGACAAAGAATGCTATACAAAACACACTAAACTAACATCTAAAGTAAAGGAAATTTGGTGTAAATATGAGACACTATGACTTTCTTATACTTAAAGAATAAGATGAAAATGTTTGAATTGTGACCTAGAGTAAATAGATGCACACTGTGGCATCAGTGTTTCTGGGTTTTCTAGAGATTATGATATTGCTAATATAGTAAAAGTGTGAGTTTGGGAATGAGGGATCTAATATAGAATTGAATATAATTTAGGACCTAATTGATCTAAGTGCTAGATAGAGTCATAAGCATTTGAGAAACCTATAACAAGATTATGAAGACAAAACACACACACCTGCATAAAAACATGTTTTCCTGCTTCTTTATCAAAGGCCTACAATGTCCAATATTTAAAAGAACTGGGTCTTAGGAGACAGATTTTCTCTAGTGCCCCCTGCAAACCCCAGTGTTTCAAAATGTAAATGAGAAGGCTAGGCTAGATGGGTTCTGAGGTTACTGCTAAGCCTTACATCCTGAAAGTCAGTGGTAGTGAAAAGACTGATCGAAATGTCCAATCCCTGAGACAGAAACACACATTAAATTATAGAGTTTGATATTTTGATTTGAATTCTGCTAATTTTAAGCTAAATGATTAAAACATAAGGGGAAATATGACCTTTCAGAAATTGACAGAAGAAGAAATCAGCAGGCCATAATTAACCTATCAAAGAAAGTTGCCTATTACCTTAATGCTTTCTGAAGGGCAACAATAGTAACTCTAGTTACTTGTGTCTTTTAGTAGAACAAATGAAGAACTTGCTCCAGGTTGATTGCCAGTAAAAAAATTTACATAATGGACAGCAAAATCGAAATACTTTGTCTAAAGTAATATCTGCATGATTCAAGCAATTAGGAGATAACGCAATGTTAGTTTTCCAAACTAAAATATCATACATTGAAAATGAAAACTCTAGGAGCCATCCTGGTGGTGCAAGGGGTTAAGTCTCAGGACTATGAAGATATCCGCAGTCACTACATCAGGAGTTCAATCCCCAGCCTGTGAGGTGACCCACATGGCACATCAGACCTCTCTTGTCTCACCTGCTGCTCCCCTCAGCAGTGTATTTCAGTAGATCTGCCTGTTCTGCTCCCCACTCCGTCTCTGGTGAATCTTCTCACCTCTCTGCACCTCTGGCCTACACCCCAGCTCTTGTATGCATAAATAAATAAATCTTTTAAAAAGAAAGGAAACTCTAGGGGCAATCTATGAAAAAAAATTGTTCATCATTGCATGGACTGTGAAAGGACCTAAAAGTTCTCTAAAGTTATTTGCTATACACCTCTTGAAAACATATCCAGTCTTTTCTCTCTAAACAAAGATAAAATGTCATCAATTTAGTTTCAAATAATTAGACAATCATCACAAATAGCAGTTAATATTTATTGAGCATATACTATGTATTGCTTGTTTTCCTAAATCCCTTAAATTCACCCTTCCTTAGTCTCAAAGTCCCAGTGAGGTGGATGCTATAATTTTTCTGAGTTTATAAGTAGGGCAATGGAGACACTGCATAGCAAGGTAACCACAGCCGTGTGCTGCCTGTGATGCAGTAGTCATCCTAATGTAGTAGCATTTTACACTGTTGGCAGCCTCATATATCTTGTGTTTACTGCATCTCCTGATAGCATCATTTCCCCTTGTGCTTGATTTAATCTTGTGTTGTTTTGATAGTCATTTTCCCTAAGGATACAAAATCCACTGCTAATGTTGTCTGCATGCTAGGACGAAATCACCTAAGGATGCATTTCTCAGAACTTATCCCCATCATTAAACAACTCACGATTGTAAATTGCCCAAGATCAAATATCTAGTAAATGGTGAAGTCAACACTTGAACTCCAGGCCTATTAGATTAAGTTGAGCTGAAGTTTACCATTGTGTTTCAATAATAGAAATACTGTTTGAGCAAATTAAAAGTGGAAACAAAACCAAAAGAAGAATATTTGCCCTACTTAAAATAGAAGTAAGCTGCCTTACTTGAATCACTTATTTGTTCGTAAATAATTAAGTTGATTGTACTGAACCTTATCTATTTTTTTGATGTAAGATTTTGGAAGGCTTCTACATAAAACTTTTAAATCAAATACATTTAGATATATGTACCTGAAATCATTCATCCATCCATCCATTACTCTGTCTTCCATTTAGCACCCATCCCTCTGTCATCTATCTATCTATCTATCTATCTATCTATCTATCTATCTATCTATCTATCTATCTACCTACCTACCTACCTAACCTACCTACCTACCT
The DNA here is from genome assembly GCA_019455555.1 of Galemys pyrenaicus. Lineage (NCBI taxonomy): Eukaryota > Metazoa > Chordata > Mammalia > Eulipotyphla > Talpidae > Galemys > Galemys pyrenaicus. The sequence continues at coordinate 317,334 of JAGFMF010011922.1, read as the reverse complement.
ACCTACATATCATCAGTCTACATGTACATATACTGCATTTTAAATTGTTATACTTCAGTTTTTCTTACTGATTTGAACAAGCTGTAACTTGAATTATTTAACGTAAGTAGGATTTTGGTATGCACTCTTTCATGAAAAGGGGTCATTTCTTTACTGATATTAACTTTTCTTCAAATATATTGAGGTGTAATTGCACACAATAAAATGCATCCATTTTAAGTATACATTTAGAGTTCTAACAAATGTAATTATTGGTGATGTTTTAGTACCAAGATGAGGTACAGTCACACATCCTCCTTACTAATAAATGAAAGTGTATTACTATTATTCAGGTGTCAATAGAAGCTAACTTTCAGTAACACAGCAGCCATCATGGACTTCAAGCATCTCTGGTCTCCACAGAAATAATGTTCAAATTTTATGCTGCCATTCTCTGGGGAAAAAATGTATGTAATATGCTTCCAAAAGAGGAGAGAAGACGTTGTTTTGTCCCAAGCACCTCAAACTGTCTGGCATATAGTAGGATTTCAACAAATATTTTTGGGATGAATCAGTAGAACAAGATGGTGATCATGAATATGAATGTCAAATAGCAGTGGTGAAACCAATGTAGGCATATTATTACAGAGAGATATCTAAGGTATTTAAGAATGATACCTAGTGAATAGAAATTAATGTTGAATACTTTCCCCAAAAGTTACCTGCAGAGACATCTGAAATGGAAGAGAAGTAAAACTATTTCTTTGCAGATGAAATGATATATGTCTTATATGTAGCAAACTCTAAAGAGTGCACACACACAAAAAAAAAACCTGTCACAACAAATAAATCTTGCAAATTTGCAAGATAAAAAAACAATGTTTAAAGATCATGATTCCATTTTTATACACTAACAGTGAAATATCCAAAATGAATATAAAAATACACTTATAATAGCATCAATAAAATAAAATGTGTAAGAATAAACTTAACCAAGGAAACTGAAGACTTATGAACAAGAAGCCCCATAAAATGTTGCCAAAAAAATTTTTTTTAAAGATTTATTTTATTTATGCATACAAGCGCTGGGGTACAGGCCAGAGGTGTGGGGGGTGGTGAGAGGATTCACCACAGAGAGCAGGGAGCAGAACAGGCAGATCAACGGAAGTACACTGCTGAGGGGA
>JAGFMF010011922.1:268801-316121 GCA_019455555.1 Galemys pyrenaicus | reverse complement strand
CCCTGGCCGGCAGCAGGGATCGAACTCATGCTGCAGTGGCTGTGGTTTGCTTCATAGTGCGTTGCTTAACCCACTGCGCCACCAGGGAGGCCCAAAATATTGCCAAAATTTAAAAGATGCAAATAAAGGGAACAATATTTGTATTCATGGACTAGAAGACTTAATAGTATTAAGATGTCAACGATACCCAAAGTGAGCTACAGGTTAATACAATTCTTCTCAAAATCCCAATAATGTTTTTTGAGAAATGAAAAAACTCCATCCTAAAACTCAAATGGAATCTCAAGGGATGCTAAACATTAGACATATCCTGAAAAAGAACAAAGTTGGAGGTCTCACACGTTCTGATTTCAAAGCTTACTATAGAGCTATTATAATTAAAAGAGTGGTTCTGGCAAAAAAAAAAAAATAAAACAAAACCAGAAATCTAGATCTAGATCAATGGAGTAGAATACAGAACCCAGAAATATACCCATACATATGTGGTCAAACAAACTTCAACAAGTGAGCTAAAGTCATTCAATGGGGGGAAAGGCAGTCCTTTCAACAAATGGTGCTGGGAAAACTGATGACAACAGCTGGGCATCAATCCACTATCCTCTGAATGAGTTGGACTTCTCTTGCAGGGAAGTGCTGGGTCATGCACAGCATGCTCCAGGAGAGACACTGACAAGGGTGATAAGGAGGGTGAAGGGAACCTGATCTTATCACTTGTTATGGGTTAAATTATTACTCGTCTTCAACCTTGCCTATAACAAAAATATATATTGAAGTCCTAACTCCTCCCCTACTCCCCTACCTTAGAATATAACCTTATTTGAAAGGGTCTTTACAGAGGTAACCAAGTTTAAATGAAGTTATTAGGGAGGGCCCTAAACCCTAAGACTGGTGTCTTAACAAATGGTGAAATTTGAGCACAGAGGGATAATAATGTGAAGAGGCAGAGGGAAAATGTTAAGTGAAAATGGAGGTAGATATTGGGTCCATGATGCCAAAGCAAAGAGACTTCTAGGGCTAACAAAAGCTATAAAAGAAAGTGAGACTTCTTCACCTGCAGGTTTCAGAAGGAACATGTCCCTGCCAACACCTTGATTTCAGATATCAAGCCACCGGAACTATGAAGCAATAAATATCAGCTTTTATTTAAGTCACTCAATTTGTGTACTCAATTTGTGTGGCAGCCCTAAGACACCAGTAACCCAAGAAAAACAGGTATCTGAGGCAAGAGCAGCTTAATGGATGGAAGGGATGTGATGGCTGCCTCTTAGCATTTTGTGTTAATGATTCTCAGTAGCATTTTTGACCAGAAAAAGAAAACTACAACTTCATAAAATAAATAAAAATAGTAAAATCTTCAGCTTCCTGAACTAAGAGTTATTTTGGCTCCAGGATGCAAGCAGAATTTAAGAACTGATCGCCAGTCGGTTAGCACAGTTAATTCTTGATTTATTTGGCCTGTTTTTTAATCTTATCTTCTTTTATATATACTTTTACCATCATACACATATTATATATATAATATTTAAATATTTATCTTTTGTATTTGTGCCACTGATATGTTCGTATTTGTACATATATGTGTATATATATCATAATAATGCTAAAATATTTTATGTACTTTTTCCCAGAGTTAGATACATTTATTTTCTATTTCCATATAAAAACACAGATATATTCACAAAGTTCTGACTTTAGGGGGCAAGTCACAAACAAAGGATGCTCTGTACATTGCTGTAAACCTGTGGCATTAAACACATTCAGTATTTCCACACATTTGAGTAGTTACAATTTGAGTCTGTTTAGCTCTGGCTGATGCATTTTTAAAAAGTTTCCTAAGTGAATAAGGAATCCAAGGAAAATCAAGTAGGCAACCAGTCAGCAAGCTGGTGACATCCATGAAATATTTGTTCATCTTGGCAGTCATTCTGGCACTGTGCTTGTTTTCTGGGAATAGGTGTATGATTGGCAGGTAGTTTTTTGATGTGACCAGGGAATGATGCCCCTGGTAACCACTAACCATTCGTTTTTGACTATTTCATATACCCAGCCAACCACTGCTTCCCCTGAGTATATATTCAGCCTACGGACTTGGATGGCAAGTTGGTAGAGATAAAGTAATGAATGTGATTTTCATAAAGACTTCAAAATTCAAATACATGAGTTACTTTTAGCCCATTCAATGTAGTTACCTTGGAAAGTTATCAGGATACTCCATCTTTTTTAAATGCATACATTTTTGGAGATTATCAAGGTATGCAAAAAAGAAACAAATCTAAGGAAGAGCCATTCCAGCATATAAACTAAACTACAATTTGTTTTGCCTCAGTGTCTTTTTAGGTCTTCTCTGTGGTAACAAACTGAAAGATTTCTTATAGAAACCCAACCTATATTGTTTTGCAGGCATTTCAAGGTCTGGTAAAGATGCTTCACTGAATATAGAAAGAAAGCACTGGAATTTATATGTAATGTTAATCCATATAAAATTATTCTGTGATGTCCCTAAAATTATTACACTTGTACATGCCCATAATTTATTAAAAATGCATATTTTGGGATAAAGATAATTTATAAAATGTGGGAAATGGCAGTACTCATTTATAGACCTGTACCAAGACCAAGTAAGTCAATGCATGCCACACACTGATGAGTGTCTGGAAGATAGTACTACGCAAGGGTTAGATATGATAATGATGATGATGATGATGATGTTCAGTTATAGGACATTTGATAAGCTCTCCTTCCAGGAGTAATAGTCGATAAAAAATTATTGTTGAAACAACTGCTAAACAGTTTATGTCTCTAAATCCCCTCGAAATGACAAGTATAAAATAAGAATAAATCAATAACTGGGCAGACGACATCAACAAACCAAAACCTCCGAGAAATTCCTGCATATTATGAAGCAGATGAGACCAGTTGAAAGTGATAACAGAGCCATGGAACTATAATGTAATAATACATGTTGAAAAAGAAACTTATATAAAAAATTAGTTTTCATATTAGAATCTGGACAAACGCCAAAATTGCAGACAGACGTGATTAGGCATGGGGCATAGACCCATGGGGATGATCAAGGGGATAATTAGTTTTAAATTGCTGGAGGTGGGAGGAGTCATACATAGAGAATACACTACAGATGGCAAAGAAGCTCCATACTTTCAAGGTAAGGTCCTGTACTTACTAAAGGGAATCCTGTGAAAAAGTATATCACTCCCATTATTAGAATCAGATCTCTAGTAAGTATTAGTTCATTAATAGCAAGTCTTACAGTCTAATTCTAGAGAAATAGTTAATATCACAAGTGCTAGGAAAACTCACTCCAGCTACTAAATGTGGTCAAATAAGGTCCTCACTTGCAAAAATAAGCAGAAAACCAAGATTCCTAAGACTTGAATGGGAACAACAGAAAATTTTTTGAAAGGCACACACTGATCAGAGAAACCACTCCCAGTTACCGGAAAAAAAAGATGACAAATTTTAGAACCATTTGATGTGTCCTTAAAAGTCAAAAGGGTATTAAGTTCTAAATGGGTATTTATGATAATGAAACAAGCAATAAACTCTAGGTAATTATGGGGAATTAAAAACTCTAAACGGTCGGATCTTTTAAAAAACTAGCAAAAGGGCTGAAATGGCAGAATTGGCATACTTGCCTACCAAATTTATGATCTAGGAGACAGGCCAAAGGAGTCTCCTGGAATATATTGCTAAAAGATAGTGTTTAAAATTATTGTCTTTTTAAAGAATCAGCTTAACAAACACTAAAATTAAATCTTAGGCACTGCCAAAGTCAGAAGAAAATGGAGCTGGGAGAAGGAAAGAATACGTTTTCTTGACTTTCTTCTCTTAGTTTCTCAGAAAATACTGTTTTCTCAGTTTTCACTTGCTTTACTGGCCACTCCTCTGTATAACATTTTTCTTAACATTTGAGTGTTGGACCATCCCAGAGTTCAAACCACAGTTTTTCCTTTCTCTACCTAAACTCATTCCTTAGATGGCTTAACCTAGCTCCAAGGTTTTAAACATTGTATTTATGGACAATTTCTAAATATATATTTCCACTCATATTTCTTTCCTGACCTCACATATCCCGTTGCCCACACAAGATGTGTCCTTGAAGGTATAATGGACATAGAATATTTCACACGGCCAAACTAAATGTTTGTTCTTTACAAATAAATATGCTCTACTTGCAGTGTTCCTGAACTGAACTCAATAAATGACTGATTTCTCTTATGCAGTTGATCAGGCCCCAAACCTGGAAGCCATTATTTACTCTCTTTTTTTTCTGCTTACCTCCCTAAAAACCAAACTTTCCACAAATCTAGTGGATTCTACTTTCAAAATTTACCTAGACCTGTGTACTTCTGCTGCCTCAAACTTGAATCTTTAAGAAACCCTGGTTTCTTTCAGTGAGGGAATGTAATTAAAACACTAAGATCTTGTGACTACATGTACTCATTGCTATTGGGGTACTGTTTTCAGTAGACCAAGCCAAGAAATGGCCTATTTCACATTATTCCCTTTATTCCATAATAAGAACCCTGCCTCCCAAGAATATCAGTATATTCTCTATCCCAGAATACACAGTTTCAGAATATTAACCCAACACGAGTTTTGAAAAGAAACAAAATGAGTAAAGCTCAAGTTCACAAATTTTTATGTTTAGACTTACATCCCTAATAGGGTACAGCCCTAGAGCACAATTTTCAATGTTAGGTGAATTGAGATTTTTCTTTGTGTGCTTATGTTACTTATTTGATATACTTTTATGATCTTTTTAATTTGGTTTTTAGTTTCTGATTTATTCATCTCCTTGATCTAATTTTACTGTTTGAATTCTAAAAACACTTACATGGTACAAAAAACCACAAAACTATATATAAGATATACTCAGAAAATCTTCCCTTCCGTTCAAACTAATCTTACATAGGATACCAATTTTGTTACTTTCTAGTTCATCCTTTCTGTTTTGGGTTTTTTTTTTTAAATAAAAAAATCTTGTGGCAGAAAGTAAGGGTAAGGGTGTAGTAAAAGTTAAATTATTCAAGTCAAATTGACATAGAAACCAGCTTGAGGTGGGTCCCACTGAATAAAGTTGAGATAATTTGGCCATCAAAAGAGTGATGAAAATAATACATTGAATTTAAAAATAATGAGTCCATACAAAAGATATGGGGAAGAGGAGGAAAGACACAGAAAGGATTTTCTTTTGGCTGAAGGATGAGAGCTAATAAATGTAGAATGGATAATAGGATTAGGAAATCACCCTTGTATAACTTGTGGCGTAATGATTAATTTAAAAACAAAATCATGATTGAATGAAAAAACTATTCAGTAAAGTGTTAGTAAAGAGGATACTCACATGGTCTAAAAATATTACCTCACTTTACTTATTACCTCATTTTTTATTTACTTATTATCTGAGTGTACTTATTAATTGCAAAGGGAAAAATTTCCCCTTTTCAATGGAGAGAATCTGCTGTCACTTCTTTTAAGTGTTCATGTTTATATTCTTCAGTTTTAAGGTGGTCTAACCTTTATGTAGCCCTGATGTTATGCTGTAGGAAGTACACAATATCACCTACAAGGTGTTCTTGATGAATTCTTGACCTAAACGTAATCACATATTGGAGGAATCCAGATGTGGGATATTTGGTATGACAACTAGTCTGGAATCTTTAAAATATTAAATGCCTTGATAAACAAAAAGAATGGATGGGTTTTCTCTAGACTGGGAAAAACAAAAAGGCATTATAGTGAAATGCTATGTGTGAAACTTATGAAAGTCGAAGAATGAAAAATATAAATTAAAGTGAAAATCTATAAAGTATATTTTTGGAGAATTGGAGCAGTGTAAGAACTCTAAGTCAGATATTGTTTTGAAAATAATGTTGCTCTTCTTATATGAGGTAATATTACTACAGTTGTATTGGGATTATCTTTGTTGTTGGGAGATGTATGGTAAAATAGTGTTTAAGGATGAGATACTATGATGTCTGAAGCCTATTTTTGAATAGTTTTAGAAAAAAGGAAGTACGTGTGTGTGAAGAAAAGAGCAAAGTGTATGTCAAAATGTCACAGTTCCCAAATCAAAGTGAATAGCATACTGGTATTCATTATAAAATTCTTCCAATTGATCTTTGAGTTGTACATTTATTTTAAAGGTCTATTTTTATTTATGCATACAAGAGGGTGAGATTCACCAGAGACAGAGTGGGGAGCAGAACAGGCAGATCTACTGAAATACACTGCTGAGGGGAGCAGCAGGCGAGGCAGGAGCAGTCTGCTGCACCATGTGGGTCACCTCCCTGGCGAGGGATCGAACTCCTGCTTCAGTGACTGGTGATAGGTTGAGAGTGCTAAGACTTAACCCTTGTGCCTTGGGATTGTACATTCCTAAAGCAATAAAACAATATTCCCAGAATCCATTCCCTTCACTACCAGCATTTTGTCTAAGTAACTAACATTATGAATGTAGATTGTTGCACTAGTCACCTAAGTGATTCCTCTGCTTCTAGCTAAAATTCTCCACACACTAATCAGTGTTCCAGTTAGAATGCAAGTCACATGTCAGTTCTCTATTCAAAGCTCTCCAGTGGCTTTTCCAGCCATAAAACTCAAATCCACTAAAATGCATCTCCCTCAGTACTTTTAAAATTTATGTAGTTCTATATATGTATGTGCATACACACATATATATGCTCCTTAAGAGACATAAAGATTGGGGTGACTTTCTATATTACTTTGGCTTTCTGATGTCTGTGAATGTTTATGTGTTTATATTGATGATGTAGAGATGAGTGATGTGAATTCTCAACTTTTTAAATAAGATTCACAATAATTTCAACACAATTTTGGGGAAGGTACTAAAGATGGAGAAGCAGCAATCCCGTAAACCACAAGAGTGACAAGAGACAGTCATGTTATTTCTTACTACCAAATGGCCAGCAATTGTTAGACTTGAGTAGTCCTCACTGAAGGTTGTAGAGGTAAGTAATCCTCACTGAGGATCACATATTATAGAAGCAGACAAAAAAAGCAGAGCTAGGCAAATTAGCAACATGCCTGCCCTCTTCTTAATCCTTTCTCCAAATACAAAAGTTCATTCCCATTTTCAAACTTTCCAACTAATAAACAGTGGAAATGAGAGAGGGATGAGAGGTAATATGGAGGTTCTTAAAAATTGTCCCTTCTCCCTCCTCGCCAAGACACAGTTTATTCTAGGTACATTCCACCAACTTTCCCTTTGGTTTAGCTTCAGAGCTATTACATAGCTATTACATAAACTTTCCTCTTAACTAAAATCCATTTGTGCAAGGGGGCTATTGGCCACACAGATTTTTCTAGCTAAAAATTATTGTTCATCATTTTCTTTCCCATTAAGAAGCATACATTTACCTGTGTCCTGATCTATTTCTCATTAGCTGTATGACCAGATGTCATACAGAAATAGGGATGAATATATTACATACTTTATAGGCTAGTACTCTTAAAGCCAGACTTACTGGGTTGTACACTACACCCACCACTTCACCACTTATCAGCTATACGATCATCCAAGTTACCCTTCTGTGCATCATTTTTTTTCTATTTTTAAATGGAATAATAATAAGACTCACTTCATAGGGTTTCATGATTATATATTAATAAATACTAAGCAATAAAACTATAAATTTCATTGATAACTATGCTAGATTCTGTGCTGAGTGCTATACAAGTATTAACATAGTTAACAGCATACAAAAAGCCCTAAGAAAAGAAGGTCAGCATGGCTGTTGTGTAATGAGTAAAGGAGAAAATGGTACAGGATTTTGTATTTGAGGTAGGCAAGAGCCCAGTTATATTTCCTGTAGCCTATATAAATGATTTGAAATTTATTATATCATGGAATATCTTTGATATTAAGCCAGAAGTATCTCTATTTCAAGAAGTAGTATATCCAGCCACATCAAGATTATTAAGAGGTTTTACTAAGACAAGGACAAAAAAAAGTGCATTGCTTATGTCTACTATGGAGTCACTAAGGGTTCTAGACAAAAGTGTTTACGTGGGACTCTATAGTGAAATTCTAGTATGTTCCTAAGTGTAACACCTATAGTGACTAAGAAAGATAATTTGTTCATATTCATTTTGGTGTTAAACTCACCTGAAGGGCAATGTATTAAATGAATTCTGTAAATCTCTTAGAATTTTCTGGTTCCAAGATATTCAGCCTTTTCTGTGCTTGCAATCTTTTAAATGAAAGTGAAGTCTTAATCATAGCATTACTATTTTTATTTATTACATTTATTATTGTTATCACTATTATTTTCATTTACCAACCTACATGGATTCTTTATTTGATGAAAGCTTGGTCAAAATTCTCCCTGAGCATTATTACTTCAGTGAACTGATGGACAGGGCCAAACTCATAGAATATAAAACCCATCACTGCATAATACCTATTCAAATGGTAATAATAATTCATTCTCAGGTATCTTCCCCCCTCCCATTTTTGGTAATTTATTCATGCCTTCTATTTTCTTTTCCTGCTACTGTTCACTCTTTGGCAATTTCACTGTTCATTAGCATATCTATCAGATGGTGAACAAAAAAGCAAGGAAAATAAGTTGAAACAAATCAGATTGTTTTATTATTCATCACTGGATCTCAAAAAGCAGCTGTAGGAAGAGATTGGAAATTAACTTTTGAATGGATATTTTGGATTATCTCAGTCTTAGCTGATGCCTATGTATCACAAAAATAATCAACTTTATTATTGGTAAAACTAAATCTACTATTTTTGATATTTCATATTTGTAATAGTATTTTGCTTCACTGTCATTCAATTCAGAAATATTTATTAAACTTTTAAAAATTTTTATAGGTGTACAATGCCTGTTACATAACTATAAGAAACAAAAGAGATATTTGATATAATCATTGCCTTTGGGAGTTTATGAACCAGCTCGGAAGTCTGCTTATACACCTAAAACAGATGACAAGAACAACAGTAAACTACTATGTAGCATCAATAATAAAGGAAAAATATGTACTTATAATCAAGAAAAGATAAAACATTTATTATATATCTCATTTGTGAAATTAGCTATTATGGTAACTTCATGTGAATAATGAGTCTTTGAAACAGACTCAAGTGATTAGAGTTCTTTGTCTTTATCAGGCATGGAGTCAATTGACACTGTTGAATGTTTCATTTTATATATATATGTGTGTATATATATGTGTGTGTGTATATATATAAAATTACTGAAGTAACATTGCACTATAACATTATATATTTTTATTATAGAAAATATCATCCATTTGACAGATTTTTGATGGAATTAAATGCTTTGACCTAATTTTTTTCTCCAAGGGATAAAAATCTTTAAACAAAACAAAGAGAAGTATTATTAATACATCCCAAATATTCATTTTCCTTGGAATTTTTCTTGACTATAATGTTTACCAGTTGTCTTCAGAGAACAGCATGCCTGTAAAATATGGCTTACCATATTTTTGTAAATTATTTGGTGAATAGGTCACACTAATGTACAAAATTCTTAAAAATTAATGTATTTAACAAATATTTATAATAGACCTATGTGAGACTAATTCTTTGTTTTATAAAATCTTCCCATTTACCTTCCTTTTAAATGAAGATTGATTAATATTCTGAAAATAAGACAAAGACCACTACCTGTAAGAAAGCAATGACAAATGATCAATATTTATAAAATTGTAGAAAAATCATGGTTATATATCAAATAAAAATATATATTTCCATAAAGTAAAAAATATCTGAACTTTGACACACAGAACTATTTTAGTCATAAGGTTGCAGATTCTGGTGACTGTGGTTCCTAATCTGTGAGTGTTCTTATATGATAACAATGAGAGATGGTTGATGGTTTTGTTTGTCACAAAGGAAAACATACAGATATGCCCCCCCAAAAAAAAAAACTTTCCACAATTTATGCTTTTTAACCTTCCTCAAAAAGTGTGGACAAGTGATCTGAAATCCTTCACCATCCCCCTCATTCTGAAAATACAAGCACATTTTCTGGCAATGCCAGTAACATCTCCTGCATTAAAAAATAAGATAAAATAAACAAAATTAGAAAAACAATCACCACAAATCCATTGATATTTAATTTATAGAATTTCATTTAACATTTTACTAAAATTACTGGTTAGTTTAGTTTAAATGATCTGCTTCACATCATCCAATTAAAAAAAAACTTAAATATGTTTTGCATTGCTTCTAAGTTTGTCTATACAAAGTCTAAACAACCCATAGCAAAGTGAAATTTCAATCAACCCACTGTTTAGGCTACATGGCGCCAAATTACCAGTTTGAATTTTCTTCATTGAATTCACCAGATGTTTTTAGCATTCTACAGACATAGCCTATGAAAGTATTCAACTACCTACTATGAAATGATTGTTTCAGAGAGTGAGTGGAAATTCACATGCCTAGCCACACCCATTCAGGCAGTAGTACACTCTGCATAAAGTGAAGCACAATGTATAATTTTATGATTGTATGTCAGTAGCGAATTTTATCTTTCACAAGAATTATGAGGACATACTGCAGTCACATAAAACAGAATCTTCTTTTACCTAAGCTCTGATGATTAAGGTTATTTATTGTTCACAGTTTTTGAATGTGTTTAAAATGCCTAGAATATATAGTTAGATATGCGTTTTTGAATTAGTGATAGGAAGATTTTTTTTATTTTTAGAATTGTGAGCTCCGGGTTGAAATTTTAAAAGAAAACGTGTGATAGATTTACAATGTGAAGGAACAAAGATGAACAAGAATCCACCCCCCTCAAAAAAAAAAACATCTGTCTACCTGACTGATCCAAGAAAACGAACACTGAAAACAAACAGCTGGCCTGTAGTAGAATTTGTGGTAAAACTGATCACCCTGAGCAAAATGAATTTATTTTCTTTTTGCTTATTATGAATTTGGCAAAGTTTCTCTGGTATAAATATTTAAATATAACAATGACAAGAAACAGCAATGGCCCAAAGTCCAAGAAAGAACCAGAACTGTTTCTGGGAACTTTGAAGACCCAGAAAAAGCTTACTTTCAATTTGCAATTCTTTTGGAATTAGACTGAAGAACTTCTTTGTCAGAACTAGGAGTGATGTGAAGCACACTGTCAGTGCATACACTGCAGATTCTCAGGTATGGAAACCCAAAAAGGAAGGATATTGGAGGTGCCACAAACATGTCATCCCTACCCTAGCACATTCACACCAGCAGTTGGACACATCTATATCCCTCTCACCCTCTGCAACATGAGTACTTGGGACCTACAGAGACCAGGGAAGGCCAAAAACACTAAAAATCAAACAAAAGCCTTTTAAATTTTGCAACTATTTTTTACAGTAAAGTGGTAGGCTAATAAATCAGTATCTGTTGCACTTCTGTACACAAACTAGAAGAAAAAGAAACCAAAAAAACTATCCCATCTAAAACTCTATCAAAAAATACCAGAATACTCTTTTTAAAAGTGGCAAAAAAAAATTGTATAACAAAAGCTATATCACACTGTTCAAAGAAACAACCCTGTGCCCAAGGCCAGATGAGTAAACAAAAGGATGTGGTATATATATGTGATAGAATACTATTAGGCTATAAAAATGATGAAAATTTGTCATTTGTGACAACATAGGTAGAACAGGCAGGGATTATGCCAAGTAAATCGGAAGCAGAAGACATACAGGTTGATTTCATTCGTTTGTGGGATATAGAGAAGCGAAAGAAAACAACAAACAAACCAAAAAGCATCTTAGAAATCTGATTACAGAATTGAGGCTACTAGAGAGGGAGAGTAGGTAATGAGGAGTAATAGGAGAAGAGATCCCAAAGGAGCATAGTGGAATATTATGGATGTTTTCTTGATGTGTAGTATGGTAACATCCAAAGAAGTGTAAATATATTCCTCTAAATCATACAGTGTTGCTGCTGGTGGGAATGCAAACTGGTCCAGCCACTATGGAAAGGTATGTAGAGGTTTCTCAAACTACTAAAAATAAAGCTTCCATACAATCCAGCAATTCCCCTCTAGGAATTTATCCAAAGGACACAAAAACATTAATTCAAAAGGAAACCTGAACCACTATGTTTATTGCAGCACTTTGTATAATAGGCAAGCTATGGAAACAACCCAAATGCCCAAAAATAGATGACTCGATCAAGAAGACGTGGTATAAATACATTTTGGAATATGACACAGCAATTAAAAAAATAGACTAATTCCATTCACAGCAACACGAATGGAGCTGGAAGGCATTATGCTCAGTGAAATAAGTCAAAAAGAGAAAGAAAAATATCAGATGGTTTCATGTATAGGAGGAATGTACAAGAAACAAATAAAGGATCAGGGAAAAATACTCATAATAAATTAAATATCAAAATCTACAGACAACTATAAATCAGAGACGTTCTTCAGGGGAGGAAGAGAGAGAAGGAACAAAATGGGTGGGAAGAGCACAAGGGACTATGGTGATGGGACATGGGTGAATTGGTGGTAGGAATTTCATGGGGACTACACCTGAGAGGGTAAAATATACACTATACTAAAATGAAGAATGATGTAAAATATTTTTAAAAATAGTAATTAAAAAATAAATCATACAATGTTGTAAACCAACATCACCTCATTAGAAATTTTTAAAAATTAAATACAGAAAAAAATCAATATTCATTCTATTATTCCATGTCACTTCCATAGTAGGTACTGTGGTATGCTACATACAATAGTTTCATGATACTCTTTCATGGCATGGCTTAAAATCAGAACAAAAACTTATATAGTGCTCCTACTTATTAAATGAGCAAGTATAAAAGGTTTGTTTGCGTGTTAATTTTATTTATGAATCCATTGCTCTTCTAAGTCTATCATAAGATTGCTTCTCCATAATTATCCTTACACCAAATGAGCTTTTGATCATTTTACAAAAATTCTTGCCATTGAGAAATTTATGAAACAGATAATATCCAGGTGTTAAAAATGAAAACAAACAGTAAATGAAAACACTGGTTGGAAAAAAAATGTTGAAATAAGAAAAGGAATCTTAAAATCCCATTAATAAACAATTACCAGAGAGTCAGAATTTAAATAGGTCTTGTTAATTGTGTTTATCTCAGTGTGAAGCAATGTCAGAAAGCCTAAAGCAAACGTATTTTGTTAAAAGTACAACTGACACAGCAGGCCCTGAACATTAAAAAGGAAGCTTGTCATTATAGAGTTGCAACTGAGAGAGGAGACTAACACAGTCTTAATCATTAATATTATACCTTAAACTTGAAATGCTGTAGCATAAAACTATTTATGTCCAACAGAATTCCCTAATACCATGTATTTCTCTTAACACTACTTGAATTTAGCATTTAGAATCTGTTTAACATCAAATGAATCACAATTTAGGGACCTGGCTTACTAGTTGCATTCATAGTTGTAATGCAAGTATGCTTGGGACTATCACTAATATTAATTGGTATAAAAATGCTTCATTTGAATAGATTACTAGATGCCTATAGTTAACAATACACATGGAAGTCTATAATCTGAGAAGTAAATAATCTAATGCTATTATATGGGAATGAGAAGTTAATAGGATTTCTGGTAACTCAGCACACGTTTTTATTTTCTTTATTATAAAATCCCCTTAAATAATCATAATGAAGTACTAAAGATAGTAAATCTGTAAATTCCTTGAAAATTGGAGAGGAATCAGAAGGCCAGAACATTGATGGATATTCTGGAGGATGTAAGAAATGAGACCTTATTGATAAATAATCTATAATGGTGAGAACCATAGCTTAGGGCATGCACAGAATGTTCCTGATAGGTTAAAGCTGCTTTTATCAGATAGGTGGAAAGGGAACGATTATAAAGCAACAAGACTGAGTGTCTATAGCATTGATCTCCAAGGTGGTGTGTGCTTCTCTTAGGAGATACACAAGATGAGTCCATGTGGTACACAGAAACAGTATTAAAGTTTTCACAACAAGAACAAAAGGACAAAGACAAACCAAAGGAACCTGGGGGGAGGGGGTTAAAGGAGAAGGAGGGATTGGGATGAAGGCAGAAAGAGTACAAGGGACTAAGGTGACGGTGCAGGGGTAAAATGGTGGTGAGAATTCCCTGGGGACTACAATTGATGCCAAATATATTTAAATAAATTTATATTTTAAAAAAAGTTTACACTCCCACTTATTTTCTATCAAAAAGTTGTTTTTATTGATATACCATTGGTTATACTATTAAACTTATCCTATATAAGTTTCAGGAGTATAGTTTCACATCTCAATAGTATTTATACCACACCACACCCATCACTAAAGGTCTAGTTAACATTCACCACTACCTGATTAGCCCCTTCTACTCATTCCTTCCATGCCCCATATCCTCTTTCCCTCTGGTAACTACCATTTATCAGTGTGTTTGATTTTGTGCAGTTGTTTTCTTTGTTTCTTTATATTCTCCAAGAGTGAAATCATCTGGTTTTTATCTTTCTCTTTCTGATTTATCTTGTTAGCGTAATCACCTCAAGTTTCATTCACATTATCACAAGTGGCAAGATTTCACCTTTTTTTTATATAGTTGTATAGAATCCATTGTGTATATATACCACATCTTAATCTACTCATCTTTCCTTGGGCACGTAGCTCCTTTCCATATCCTAACTATTGTGAATAGTGCACAATGAACATAGGAGTACATATACCTATTCAAATGAGTGTTTTCATATTTTTCATATATATAGCAAGGAATTGCTAGATATAAGGTATTCTTAGTTTTTAATTTTTTGAGGAATCCCCATATTGTTTTGTAAAGTGGCTGCACCATTTACATTCCCACATTCCCACCCATATATGAGGGTGTCTTTTGCTGTACAACCTGACTAACATTTGTTGTTTCTTGTCTTTTTAATATGCACAATTCTCACAGGTGTGATGTGATGTCTAACTTTGTTTTTGATTACAGATGGCTAACAGGTATATGAAAAAGTATTCATTATCACTATTGTTAGAGAAATCAAAATGCTATTTTCTAAATAACAGTTGATATTCCTGAAAGGGTTAGTGCTTTGTTAAGGTGGGTGATACCTCACAGAAGGACAATACACATTTTAGTACATAGAAGAGTAAATATGTGACTATTTCCTTCCACAAGCATTAAAACCTAATACACTAATTTGAAATGGATCTGGCTTTCAAGAAAGAGGCTCATGGAAGAAGACCATAATAATGGCAGATGAATTGTTTGGTGGTATCCTATAGTAATCCACTTAGTCTTTTACTTGTAAGTATGAGTAGAAAACCAATATGGTGAGACATTTTAGAAAAGCTAGAACTATAAAAGGAAGTCCAACTAGCCATGGAAGAACAAGGATAATTTAGAATTAAATAACTTAAAAATTATTTTAACTAATATTCTTGAGGATCAAAGATATTCAATTTTTATTAAAAAAGGACACGTGGCTATAAAAAAGAAGAGAAAGCAAATGAAATTTAACCTTGTTTGACAATTTCAAAATTCAATAGAATAAGTTCAAACTGGATGTAAACATTGCAAAATCATTGGGTACTACATAGATGATGGATTTATTTTTCTTGTCAACAACTAAGACTCTCCCATGACATAGTCACTCAAAATAATCATGTAGTAGAATTAAATCAGTTTAAAATTGAAGAGAAAATTTTATAAATATAATGATGTGGTAGGTGTTTCACAAGAAGATAACATAAACATCAAAATATGAGGGTAATCCTTTTGGAAAATGAATGAAGCTTTCAAGTACTTTTGCAAAGATGAGCTTTATTTTTAAGCTGTGAAACTAATATATAAAATAAGAAATTTCAATATCCCTTTAAAAATCAATACTTCTAGTACTTATTACCTCTTCTAAGGAATAAATGCTTAGTTTTAATTAAAAGACAAATGCTATTAAATATAAGGTTAAATAAATGCACATTTAAATTTTTTCAAGTCACGTTCCTAATAATATCTTTATTTTTCACTATATTCATAACTATTAAATTTTGGATCTAGTTTTCAGTATTTTTAACTTTAAGCAGTATTTTTTAAACATAGATAATCAAGTCTTTGTACAGTAGGATTTAAGAAGCTGAATGATCTTAGTCATAAAGCATACATTTCTTAAGTCAACCAAAAAGAAGGGAAAAAAAAACTAACCTGTTATGCCAGAAAAAGCTAGAAACTCTACAAGGATGTAATGATACAAACTAGAATGTAGCATGATTTTGAACTTTATTTTTTTTAAAGATTTATTTATTTATGCATACAAGCACTGGGGTACAGGCCAGAGGTGTGGGGGGCGGGTGAGAGGATTCACCACAGACAGAACGGGGAGCAGAATAGGCAGATCAACAGAAGTACACTGCTGAGGGGAGCAGCGGGCACAGCAGGAGAGGTCTGCTGTGCCATGTGGGTCCCCTCTCTGGCCGGCAGCAGGGATCGAACTCGTGCTGCAGTGGTTGCGGTTTGCTTCATAGTGCGTTGCTTAACCCACTGCGCCACCAGGGAGGCCCGATTTTGAACTTTAAATGGAAATTAAAATAGAAGAATGCATTTGACTTTGACACTTAAAACATCTTCCTTTAAGAAACTCTATCATTTTTCTGTAGCACCACTCATGCTACTTAACTCCAGAAGAAACATATTTGCATAATCATATTGAAATTTATTACACATATATTTATATGATCTTAACAAACTATGAGTAAAAACTGAGCTAAATCCTAATGCATGAACATATCAGCTCAGTTTTGTTATTTTAAGTAGTTTTTAAATCACACTAGAGAAAAAAGTTTTATAAACCAATAATGCATTATAGCGCTTCTATATCTTACTAGTTACCAGTACTCGTGTTACTGATGAATTAACAATTGATTAGAATTTACTGCATAGTGTCTTTTCATTGCATCCCCAGAAATTCCTTTTCTTCTGCCAACAAATTCTGTTTTGATTGAGTTATCTATTAATTTTTCCTTCACAGTTGAAGTTTTATTGAATATAGAATTCTTGACTAGGTCAGAACTTTATTTTTATTCTTTTTTAAAGATTTTATATACTTATGCATACAAGAGCTAGGGTACAGGCAGAGGTGTGTGGCGGAGTGGTGTGAGGATTCATCAGAGATAGAGCAGGGAACAGAACAGGCAGACCGACTGAAACACACTGCTGAGGGGAGCAGCGGGCGAGGCAGGAGAGGTCTGCCGCGCCATGTGGGTCCCCTCCCTGGCCGGGGATCGAACTCATGCCGCAGTGTGGCACTCAACCTCTTTGCGCCACCAGGGAGGCCCTAGGTCAGAACTTTAAATATATCGCTCCACTGTCTTCTGGTCTCTATGGCTTCTCTGGGGAAATCCCTTGTTGATCTTATGAACCTCCTTTTTATGTAATGATTAATTTCTTTCTTTCTGTGTCCAAATACTTTGTGTTTTTTTTTTACATTTTGATTATAATGTACAAGTTATACATAAATTTGAGCTTACCTTACTTGTACAGTTTGGAGACTTTTGGATATGTAGCTTAATGTTTTTCATCAAATGGATTATTTTTAAAAAATATTCATTGTGCCTCATCTTTTCTTCTGGGATACTCACTATATATGTGCTGGCATACTTGATGATAGATATATCACAAGTTTCTGAGGCTATTCATTTTATTTAATTCTTATTTTCTTTTTGTTAATTGAAATGGATAATTCAAATTGACCTCACTTTGAGTTTATTGGTTCCTAAATTTGTCAGTTCAAATCTGCTCTGCAGTTTCCATAATGAATTGTTATTTAACTTATTATACTTTTCAGCTTTAGATGTTTTAAAATGACTTCATTGCCTCATTCTTTTGTTTATTTGTAGATACTATTTCCTTTAGTTCTTTGAAAAACTTACAATACCTGATTTAGACTTTGTCTATTAAATTAATTGCCTGGTTATGTTCAGTGAATGTTTCTATTGACTGTATTTTCCTGTTCATGGGTCATACATATTTTGTTGCCGTCCATGTTTTACAGACTTTTTTTTAAATAGACCTTTATGTAACATAATATGGCAATTCTAAAAATCAGATTGACATCTAATACTCAGGATTTGCTTTTGTGGTTATTTCTTTCATGACTCTCCTGGACTATATCTGTATGCGCTATATTCTATGTCATATGGACCCACTGAAGTCTCTGGTCAGAGCCACTATCAATGAATGATAAACCTTCAACCAATAAATTTTCTAGACTTGGAAAAGGTGTTCTATGTGCACATTGAAACATTGTATCAACATCCTGCCAAGCAGTTGACAACTCCACCTTAGCATTCACTTCCAGCTCTATAGTGCTTCAAGATGAGAAATCATAGGTGAGAGATTAGGGCATCTCAGATGTTCCTGAAAATGAATATAGCCTTCATATGCACTAGGCTAACTCAATTTCAGGAACAAGGATGTCTTCAAAACCCATAATGACATATTATTCTTTAGACTTTCATTTTAACTTTTTTTTAGTCTTAATCTTGTTTTCCCCACAGGAAGCCATTATATTAAAAATCAGTTATTACTATTGACAAATGCCCTCAGGAAAAGATTATTTCTACTGAGCTCAGAGTCAAGTCAAAGACATTCTCTGAGAGTGAAGTTTCAAAGTAATTGCCAGACAAGTCAACTTTTTGGTTAAAATTTTTAGGTTGTTCCAAACCTATTTTGTCCCCTCCAGTAATGTATGGTATCTGTTGTTAATGGAATTATAACTATTAGACTGCTGTTGGATATCAAGGATATCTTGGAGACAGGGAATTCAATGTTTGCTGATATTTCTAATATTTAACCATCTTTCTTGAATAAATGCTCCTTGTATGGTTCTCTCTCTCTCTCTCTCTCTCTCTCTCTCTCTCTCTCTCTCTCTCTCTCTCTCTCTCACTGACTCTNTTTCTCTCTCTCTCTCTCTCTCTCTCTCTCTCTCTCTCTCTCTCTCTCTCTCTCTCTCTCTCACTGACTCTTGCTCTCTCACTCATAGTTATTTATTCTAAAACATTTTCAATAATGACAGAAAACAACCAATACTACTTTCTTTGTGTATCTTAACTAGCCCAATTAGTTGCATTTCTATATGCAAAGTAGAAGAGAAAAAAATCAAGGAAGCAATCCTTTGCACAACTGCATCAAACAATTAAATACCTGTGAGTAAACTTTACAAAGCAGGTGAAGGATATATACAATGAAACAAAAAAATGAAACGAAAGAAACAGAAGACACAAAGCACAAAGAAATGAAAAGATACTTCCTGCTCACAGCTGCAAGTATTAACATTGCTAAAACGGCCATCTTACTTAAACTAATACACGGAATCAATGCAATCCTTACTAAGACTCCACTGGCATTCTTCAAAGAAACACAACAAACATTACTGATATTCATATGGAATTACTGAAGACCTTACCAGTCAAAATAATCCTCACAAATAGGAAGAAGAAGGTATCACATTTCCATACTCCATGCTATAATTCAAAGCCATAGTAATCAAAACAGTACTGTAGTAGACCCAAAACAGACACAGAACAGTGGAATAGAATTAAAAGCTCAGAAGTAAACTCACACATCTATGAACAGATAATCTATGACAAAAGAGTCATTAGGATACACTGGAGAAAGGAGAGTCTCTTCAACAAATGGTACTAGGGTAACTGCACAGCCACACACAAAAGAATAAACCTAGATCAACATCTCATATCTTACACAAAAATTACCTCAAAATAAATTAAAGATGGATTTAAAACATTAAAGCATAAGCAAATGGCTAACAGACACATGAAAAAAATGTTCAACACCCCTCATAATCAGGGAGATGCAAATTAAAACCACAATGAGAAACAACCTTACACCAGTAAGAATGGTACATATTAAAAAAAAAACCAGCAACAACAAATGTTGGCGAGGATGTGGAGAAAGAAGAACTCTACTACACTGCTTGTGGGAATGCAGGTTAATCAAACCACTATGGAAAGCTGTATGGAGGTTCCTCAATCTACTTAAAATAGACCTACCACAAGACCCAGCAATTCCACTCCCAAGGATCTATCCAAAGGACACAAAAACACTGATTAAAAGAATACCTGTACCCCTATGTTTATTGCAGCACTATTTATAATTGGTAAGACCTGGAAAGAACCCAAATGCCCAAATATAGATACTGGATACAGATGATGTGGTACATATACACAATGGAATTCTATTCAGCAATAAAAAAGATAAACTAATGACATTTACAGCAACATGGATGGAGCTAGAAGGGATTATGCTCATTGAAATAAGTCAGAAGGAAAAAGAAAATATTGGATGGTTTCACTTATAGGAGGAATATAAGGAACCAAATAAGGGATCAAGAAAAAGAACAATAACAATTAAAAAATCACAACACAACATTAAAAAATACAAAGACAAATCAGAGGCACTTTGTTGGGGGGAGGGAGAGGGAGTGGGATGAGAACAGGAAGAGTACAAGGGACTGAGGTGATGGTGCACTGGTGAAATGGTGGTGGGAATTCCATGGGGACTACAACTGAAGTCAAATATATACAAATAAAGAAAAAAATTGTAAAAAAAAAAAAACAACCACGAAACCATACAATACACTGAAGAAAACACCTGCAAAACATACCATCGTATTGGCTTCAGTGGTGTCTTTATGGATTCATCTCTAACAGAAATAGACACAAAAGTAAATATAATGGAACTACATAAACTAAAAAGCTTCAGCACAGAAATGGAAACCACTATTAAAACAAAAAGATACCCTAATGAGTGAGTTAAAATATTTACACATCACACATCTGGCAAAGGGCTGATAGCCAAGATTTATAAAGAATTCACACAATTCAACAAAAAGAAACTAACCCAACCAAAAAATGGGCAGAAGAGTAAAAAAGACACTGCTACAAAGAAGACATACAGATGGCCAGCAGATACATATAAAAATATTCATCAAAACTTATCATCCAGGAAATGCAAATCAAAACCACAATGAGATACAATGTCATTCACATCTATGAGAATGAACTGAACCCCAACAAAAAGACAGAAACAACAAGTGTTGCTAGGGATATGGAAAAAAAGTAACTCTCATGCACTTTGGATGGGAATGCAAACTGTTTCACCTCCTATGGAAAATAGTATGGAAGTTTCTCAAAATATTAAAAATAGCTCTATCACATGACCCAGAAATTTAAGAAGCAAGGATGTAGAGACCTGAAACAATGAGCAAGGATGTGGAGAAAAGGGAACTGTTGTACACAGTCGAGGGGGGTGTAGACAGGTCCATTCCCTAAAACAGTATGGCTATTTCTCAAAATATCAAAAAAAGATCTGTCATGTGATCCCGTAATTCTACTTCTATTACTTATTTATTAGCACACAATTTAAAATAATCAAGTTATGGAAATAACCTAATTTCCCTAGGAAAGAAGAGTGGATTAGAAAAATGTGGATATATGAACAGGGGAAGACAATTCAACTATAAAAGAAATAGAAACTCTTGCTATTTGCCACAGCATGGATGGAACCGGAGAGATTGATTCTAAGTGAAATTATTCAAAGGAAAAAGACAAATACCAAATGGCTTTACTTATATGTAGAATATACAGAAACAATACATAGTGTCAGACCAATAAAAGATAAGAATAACAAATACAAATGACGAATAAAAACTCTCAAAATCTGACTGGAGAACTGATACTACTAGATGGGGAGGGGGTGAGGGGTGGCTAAAGTAAGGAGAGGGGACAATGGACTACAGTGAAAGACCGTGTACCTTGGTGGTGCGCGGTGAGATGACTTACCGCTGAGGTGGTGTGATCCTATGCCCCTGAATCACCAATGTTTTCTCAATTGAAAAAAAAGTTGAAATAAATCTCCTTTCAGTATTAGTACTCATTATTTTTGTTTCTTTCAAACTTCATGATATTTGGTTTCTTCTTTATAATGTACGAATAAAACTAGAGAGGGTATTCTTGTTTCAGACATACTTCACCTGAAAATGCACATATGAGAGAATGCTTAGTGATTAAAATCTTAGATCTATAACCAAAATACCTGTGTTAAAACTTACTCCCTGCTACTCAACACCTTTATGACCTTTGGAAAGTCTCTTAATTATATCTGATTCCTTATATCTAAAAGTATGGCTATCTTCAGTCTTATATTTGAACAATAGTGTGAGAATTATTTTTATTTGTGAAAAGTGTTGGCAACAATGCCTGATAGTAAACATTATAGAAGTTGGATGTTATTATGTTGCTGTTGACGTTGATGAATTCCAGAGTTCAAAAGGTGATCTTTAATGTGAGACAATTAATTTGTTCATTTGAGAGTAAGAAATATATTAGCTACATTTATACTGATTAAACATTAGACCAAGATATTCTAAGCAGCTATTATGCACCTGGGAATATAATAGGAATGGGGGCTTATGTATAAAGCATAGTTTTTGCTTTCAAGAATTTAAGTTTGGAGAAATGACATAATTATGCACTTTTCAATGCCTTATGTGCATAATCGCATTCTGGTGATGTACAGAGGAAAAATAGTCCTACTGTCACAGAGTATCTAAATAAACACACACATAAAATAAATGTGTAATATTTAATGTGCTGCCCCAAAACAGGCACAAGCAAGTAACAATAAGTAGGTATGGTAATGAAAGTTCCACAAAATAAATGTAACTCATGAGAAGTTAATATAATGCATAGAATCCTGAATGAATAAATGGTAACCATAATAAGAGGTATTCAAAAGAAGCATATAATAAAAGCATTATTTTATAATGAGTACCTTGGAAGCAGCACGAACATCGATTACAAAGGAGCCTGAGGGACAGTTAAGAAGATTTCTCATGCTTGGTGTTCAGTATTTGGTTTTCTTGTGTTGAGGATAAAAAGGAATGTGAAGGAACAGATAGGGAAAATATTCCAATAGAAGCATTTATTGTAGCATCACAGACAATTCTGTAATTTCTAGACTGAGAATTCTAGGGAATATTTCTCTTATTCATTGTATGTTCCTTTAAAAGTAGCTATAAATAGGTTAAAATGTGTATGTTTACAAGCTTTTTAGCATTTCCTATTTTTTCTAAGATTGTATTGTTTTCGAGCAAAAATGATTTTATTAGCAATGAGGAAATTTTTATTTTTTTTGCTCAAGGTGTTAAGCAATCACAAATTACTTATTACACTTCCGTTTTATTGTAGTTCATTTAAATATGTCAAATACTTTTCTAAAATAAATCCAAAATGTCAAATAGTTGAAGTAAAACAGAAACTATAATTATTTTGAATTTTTCATTAAATCTCCTCATTATGCCTTCCTTCGAATGTTAGCACTGTATTCAGAGTGAATTCCTTCATTCATTTATTAAAATTCATTTATTCAAGAAAATATATCAATCATTCATAATGTACTCCTGAGACATAGGAAGAAAACCACAAAATCCCCTTTTTTTTAAGGTTATAATAAAAGAGTCACTTGAAGGAACAAAAACATCCATCTGAAGAGATGTGAACCTGTACCTCCCAGTCATAAACTATGCTATAAACCTCAGTAAAAAAAAAAAAAGTAAAAATAATTATATCAAATTAGAATTTCTAGCTAAAAAAGCTTAGAGCAATAGGTAAGGCTTATAATGAACATGTTACAAAGTGTACTGGGATCTAAGAAGATGAAGTGACTAAGTGTGGTAGAAGGGGGAATTTAAGAATTCTTCAAAGAAAAAGTGATACTTGATATGGCCTTGAAATACGAAGAGGAGTTTAACCACAGAGAAATGAGGAAGGCAGTTTTTTTTTAAAAAAAAAAAAAGGTTAACGGATATAAAAGTGAAAAGCATAAAAAAATTACAAATGGAGAAAAGATCTAAATTGATTATAAGGTTCTCACTTGAACAACTTTATCTATAATGACAAAGATAAAAGAATTTGGTAGATGGTGGTTTTGGATTTATTTTGTTTTTGAGATGCCTATGGGAAACCTACTTGGATATATCTGAAACATACATACATACACACAAAGGCTTTTTCCAGCTGACTTATTTTATTGCCATTTCAATATATCTGTCTCCCATATATCAATCCAATTATCTTCCCCTTCCCCACATGTGGTTTGTTGACCTCTTATAACTGCTGGAGAATACTATATAATCATGCAATCTGATGCCACACAAAACCATCATATTTAATAGTAGACTGTTCTTCAGTGCCCCTGAGGAATTCCCCCCCACACAGTTAATAAATTCACCATAGCTGATTTAAATTTCCTTAATTTTCTTCAAACTTCTCTCTTTCTCTATACACTACTGAACATCTAAGTTTACCTTTCCTTCGTATCATCAGGTATATTTTCTTCTGTTAGATTCTTGGGTGAGGTTAATATCTTGAACTATAAGTTTGATGTTGCCTTTTGCTTCCTTAAGTAATTTTCTTTGAATTATCTCCTCCCTCTTCATTATCTTCAACACACTACTTTCTAAAGCATCCTGCCCTAATGACTTTTAACATGCTCAAATTTGCTCATTAAAAATAATTGCCTCAACTTCTCCCTCCAATTGCTAATTTTCCTCCTCTATATAGTTAAACTTGAAAGATATCTTTGCACTTGCTACAGCCACATTCCTCTGCCCCTCTCTCTGTAAGATGAGCAAACTGCTCTAGCAAATATCTTCCAACGTCCTTCTTATTACATATAATAAACACTTTCTAGTTCTTTCTTAATCTCTTAACATTTGAGTATTATCCATTCCTGGTTTGCACTGCTCTATTATCGCATTCCTCAGATTTTTATCTTATTTCTGTGGATACTCATATTTATCATACTTATTCTCAATTTTCTTTGCTGGCTCCTGTTTTTCTCTGTATATTGTTGTTTAGTAGGTCCACACTTTATTTCACTTTCAGTAATCTTATCTACTAGTCTGGTGTCCATATTTTAATTCTGTTTCTCTAGCCCAGAACGTTCCCCCTGATTTCCAGATCTATGTATTCACCCCTTATTACCCTCTTTACCCAGATGTTGCTCATTCACCCAAACCCCAAAAATTAACTGTCACTTTGATAAGTTCATTTTTGGTAGGATCAGACAGAGGTAGTATGGAAGCAAACATATACAATTATTTTACATTTTAAATCTTGAATGTAGCTCATATAAAATTACCAAAAAAATACAGTGAAACTAATTCTTTTTCACTACCCATTCCCCCCAGCTGTTTAGTTTTCCACTCAAGGGATAACCACTTTACTAATTTCTTATGAATCTACACAGAGATATTGTACACATTTGCAAGTACTTTCCATTGAAGAGTTTGTTGTTCTCCCACCAATAATTACATATTCATCTGTTTTTATAGAATTGTCATTATGAGTATTTTTGAGGGCATTATACATGACTTCATAATCCTAGCTACCTTAATTCCTACTATAGTAGATTATACATAGTAAGAAATCAGTAAATCACAATTAAATAGATGGTAAATTGTGCACTCTACTAAAATCAGTTAATGCAACAATAATCAAAGAGATTAAGTAGTCTTAACATAAAACATAGTGAGTTTTCAAAAATAACTTACCAATTAATTTCAATTTATCTATATAGGCATTAGGTCTTATTCAAATGGTATGTAATTTGATTCATAATACTCTTTAATGTTTTAAGTATTTATGTTCACTAGTAATTACCTTTATTTGGAAAAAAAGAATAATTAAAGGAAGAATTATGATTTGATATCTAATTCAGGTCAGAAATTTGCAGGTTTGGATAACAAGCTTCCCTGAAATGTAGTCTTAGCAACGAGTGAACTAAAATAACAGTTTTATAAGTATGTTGGCTTCAAAAACTGAAACCAATAGAGTGATGACAAATATCAATTTTCTTAAGAAGATTATCTGAACTGGCTCTGTTAAGATATGTTTTGATGTTCAGTGAAGCCATCTGATTAAACTTGTCTTTCTCCTTATTATTCATGTATAATTTGAATTACTCTTACAGTTACAAATCTGAAGAAAAGCCTTTTAGTATTCACCTGATTCTTTTTAGGACACTCCATGAATATAAAGCTATAATTCTATCAAAAAGGTTCACAGATAATAAACCTTAAGGGCAGAGGTATTTGTAGGCAGTTAACCATCCATTCTTCCTCCTCCACAATTCTCCATAAATTATTTACTTTTAAAATACATCATGTTAGCAGTAAAAGTTCATAGTGTAAGAAACTCATAAGGAAAGAAGACAACAGAATATTCAGAATAGATTATTTGGAAATGCAAAAGCACAGCTGTTCCTAATGCAAAAAGTTCACAAAAATTTTTCGTGTTAAATGAAGCTTCCAAAGTTCCATGGGGACCTAACGAGCTTACAGTCTAGACATTCCATTGTGTTGTATGTCACCCACACATAGCACAACTTGACCTCATTTTTCATTACACTGAGTATGACTTTTAAAATGCAGTCTCAATTAGCCCAGAGAACAAAAATACTAATCTCGACTTTAGCTCATTGTAGAGGGTCATTGGATGTCAATAATTATTTTCCACATGATTATTCTTCTTTCCCAGATCCTTTTCTTTAAACACACACAAAAAATCTCATTTGGTGCTTAAAATAATTGTCTCAGCTATTCTTGAAGTAAAATGTTGGTTTTCTTTAAAGAATGCTAGAATGAAACACTCAGCTCTCACTGTATTATATCAGCTAAATGACAACAGATTGCATGTGTCTGTGATATCTGTAACTGTTGTATGTATTATAAACAAAGCAAATGAAAATAGAAAACTAAATTATAGTGATATACAGTATGACCATGAGATAACAGGAGTGCCATCCTCTCTAATAGCATGACTGGTTTTTCATGTCTTTCTCTCTTTTTTAATATTTATTTTATTTATTTATGCATACAAGAACTGTGGTCTAGGTCAGAGGTGCAGGGTGGTGAGAAAGTCACCAAAGATAGTGGGGAGCAGAATACACAGATCTACTAAAATACAGTGCTGAGGGGAGCAGTAGGTGAGATAGGAGAGGCCTGCTGCTGATGTGAATCAGCTCCCTGGCTGGGGATTCAACTCAATCCTCAGTAGCTGGCAACAGCTTGATTGTGCCACCAGGGAGGCCCAGTTTTTCATGTTTTTCTACTAATTTATCTGGCATTCAATCTGTATCATTTACCTGATATTGCCTCCCTTAGTAAAATTTTATTTCCGCTAATAATATATGCTAGATTATTCAGAAAAAAAAAAAACCCAAATTATATTAAAGTTAAAAAGACTTCAATTCATTCCATAGATGGAAATGTTAATTTAATCTAGAAAGAACCCAGATTTGGGTAAAGGGTTTCAGTAGAGTTACCAATTCTCTTAGTAAGTGAATGTGTGTATGTACATTTGTGTGTACATGTGTGCAGTTTGAAAAGGCTCACCAAGAGATTCTAAAAGAGTTCCTATGCCATCACCATCATCAAATTATTTTTTCTTGTTCAAGCTTTAAGTTCTGTGAAAAATGAACAGTATTTCATATTTGAAGATAAACAGAGGAATGTAAAAGATGCTTTTATTTTTTAAAAATTTATTTATTTATGCATACAAGAGCTGGGGTACAGTCCAGAGTCGCAGGAGTTGAGAGGATACACCAGAGACAGAGTGGGGAGCAGAACAGGCAGATGGACTGAAACACACTGCCGAGGGCAGCAGCAGGTGAGGCAGGAGAGGTCTGCTGCGCCATGTGGGTCCCCTCCCTGGCCGGCAGCAAGGATCGAACTCGTGCTGCAGTGGCTGCGGTTTCTTCATAGTGCGTTGCTTAACCCGCTGTGCCACCAGGGAGGCCCCAATGCCTTTTTTTTGTTGAGAGATACTCAGGCATGAAAGTCTCAGATTTGGGCATATGATGTATACTACTCTTCAAACATTTGAGAAAGAGAAGTTAAGGACAACTAAAAAGAAAGACAATTCCAATGTTTCTAGAGAATGGAAGCAGGTCACAGTTAAAAACTAAATTTTAAAAATAAATACTAATATTACAAATATTCATTAAAATAATTGAGGTGGAGGGTTTTGTGTTGAAAGGCTATTTCAGGAATATGGATGAAAGATAACTGGCTTCGGCTAGAGGAGCAGAAGTATAAATGATAAGAAGTGGCCATATTCTAAACATAACATAAAGGTAGAACAGAAAGTTGTTTGCTGTGAGATCATCTTTAGACTATGAGAGGGAAGAAATAAACCAAGGATAATTCCAATTTTTGTCCATAGAACTTAAAGAATGAAGTTGCCATTAACTGAGTTAGGCACAGAAGAAAAGGTTTCTAGATTTTAAAATTTAGTTTTCATCATGTTAAGTTTGAATAGAGTTTGATTTTTAATTTGAGTAAGATGTCTATTCTACTTATCTGAATAGCGGTGAATCTTTACACTTAGTGGTTTAAATATGATTTTATCAGGAATTCAAGCATGGTTTGGATGGGTGACTTTTTTAATCCCTGTGGCACTGATGAATGCCATTTGTAGGCATTTAGCTGGCAAATGGACTGGAATGGAGGTTCCATGAAAATTTCCCTCACATGTTTGATACCTTGAAGAGGATGGATGGAAATGTAGGCTGTCAGGACTGTCAACCACAGCACAACAAACTCAAGGCAGTTGGATTTCTTACATGGCAGCTCACAGGTATAAGAGAGTATTTCAGTGAACAAGGTGAAAGCTGGATAACATTTCAAGACCTACCTCAGAAGTCACCTAGTATTACTCCACAGTCATCTAAGATCAAGTGAAACACAAGTCAAAAAGGTTGAGAGAACATATATCTCACCATGTAATGGGAGGGTGTCAAAGATTTTGCAGTATATTTTATACCTAATACAAATTCATTACAATTTCATGAGCAAGGGATCATCCTAATGTTATTTAGTTTGAAAGGATAACACAGAATGGTGAGTAGGAAAAAAAAAGACTGTAGTTGAAAGAGGGCAGAAGCACAGAGAACAGTGATTAGAGTGAAAGATGATGACTTTGACCAGACTGGTAGTCATGCAGGTGGTAAGAAGTTAGTTTGTTTGTTTAATTTTAGATACAGTTTGAGGATTTTATGAATGGGATAGATGTGAGGAAATGAGAGGAGTCAAGTTCTACCTACTAAATTGAGTACATTTATGTTGATGTGGAATATTTCAGAACTAACAAGTTTTAGAATGGGAAAAGGGAAATCAGCATTTCAGGTGTTTGTCATATGAAGGTTGAGATACCAAAGGAATCTGGAGTTGAATGGACTGTTCATGGCTACTGATGGAAGTTTTCAAAATATGGATGATAAATAAGAGTAGGGCTGCAATAATATCATCAAATAATTGATACAAATTAAGAAGTCAAGAGGACATATGGTACTTAACTCTTCAAGAAGGAGCACTGAAGGTGACAACAAGGACAATGTTATGACCTGGAACACAAATAAAGAAAGCAGGTCAGTGATCAACTGTGTCAAATGTTACTAATCCATTTGATTACTAATATTTGATCTAGTAAAAAAAACACTAAGACTTGACCAAAGTCTTTGGCATTTGGAAGTTCTTAACTTTAAAAAGAACATTTATTTTAGTGTCTGAAAGAGGATAAAAATCTGTTTTCAAGAAGGAAGGAAAAGATGACACGAAGGCATACCTCTTCTGTGGAGTTTTCTATGAAAGGGATAAAAAAATGGGATAGGTGCAAATATATGGAGTCAAGTAAAGAATTTTGAAAGATGGTAGGTATAGTGCTTTGTGATGAAAGTTAAAAAGAATGTTTGTGTTAAATCAATCCATGGAATCATTATTTTCAATGATTTAATTAATATTTTCTTGGCATATTGAAATTTAAATACATATTGTTATGCTGACAGTACATCTTGGGGAAAGAACCTGTGATTTTAAATATTTTGAAACTCAACAAAAATTAACTCATATTATTGGGCAAAAACTTGAGTATGTAGTAAAGAAGATGTGTTCCGTTGAAACATGCTTTTATCCCAAAATATATCACACTACCTTCTACCACCTCCCACAATATACCTTTATACTACATGTACAAGTGAGTATTCATTCCTAGGATTAACCTTAAATTGCCTTGATTTAGGCTTTCCCCAGGACCACTACCTAAATTAGCCAAAACAATAATCAGTTTAGGGACATGAATGAAGCAGTTGGAGAAGTGGAGAGGACAATTGTGTAGCCTATTTTCTAATCTTAGATCTGCCACTCTCAGGTGTGTGACCACAGGCAAATTTTTGATCTCTCATTCCTCAAGTGTCAAATAACTTGTTAGCATTTTTCTGCATATGAGGCATAAAGATCTTCCTTAGTATAGTATATGTAGGTCAGGTTCATGTTTCAATTTCTAATTCAACCATTCGCCTCTTTGCTTTAAATCTAAAAGATGAAAGATCTTGGTATATTTAGCAGTGCTATGTGTAAAAAAAAAAAATGTTCCAAATTAGTGTGAGGAAGGTTGGCACGTTATTGTTGGTTCACAAAATAATTCTGTGTGACTTTATCCTAAGTCAAGTTGAACTCTTTTATTTCCTCCTTTAAGATGGAATATAATTTAATGTTCTAGGGTGCTGAAAACTCCTAATACTTTTCTTTTGATTTATCGCTGTAAAAATAAATCTATTTAAAGAAACAATAGTGGAAGACATACATCAGCATAGAAAAAAATAGAATTTATTGCAGAATGTACTTCTATAATAAAGTAAATGTAGGATTTGAGATTGGAATTGAATATTTTTTAGAGTGATGCCTTCATAGTTTAGAAAAAATATTTGAAAGAAATGCTATAATACCATCATGAAAACCAGCCTTCCTAGAAAAAAATAATATTCTGTGCAGTACAAAATGATTTTGGTAGATGAACATGAAATTTTCATGGAGGAGGGGGGGAGAGTGGGTCATTTACATTATAAACAGTTTAGAAATACTTCACTTTTAAAAAAATGATACTGAAGAGACATTATGAAAGGTGGAATAAATCATTGTTTTTCAAAACTCTCCGTAATATTTATTTGTCGAAAACAGGTACAGAAATCTGAAACTGGATGTATACATTGACATTTTCTTGACAGATTCATAACCTATGGTTCACAAAATTTTAATGGTCAATAAGATGTCATTAGCATAATCTAGTGTATTTATTACTATGCATTATTAATACAAATATGTGCCTAGGAAATGTACAATTCATAATTATTTTTCCTTTCAAAATATAATAGCTTTACACTGGGCTTGTTGCAGCTACGATATTTCATCTCCAAATTCTCCTTCAACTTTCTGGGACTGTGACAGAAATTTGTATTTGAACAGAAAAGCTGTCAAGAAGGCGCAATGGTACTATCCATCACATTTTTAATCCTGACCATACTTAGATACTACTGAAGTTGGCTGTCCAAAACACTAAACAAAGATTGAAATTATGCCTTCTGTTCTTATGCATCAAAGTAGCACCGTTACACTAAATTCAATAGGCCTGTATTACACCCTATTAATTTCCTATTAGTTCTCAGTTATGCAAAATCTAACCATGGTGTCACTATGGTTTAGACATGCAACCTTGATTCCAGTATCAAAAAAATGGAACCTGTCACTTCTAATAATTTTACAGGAGATTCTACAAATGTAAATCCTTTTTCATCTTGTCATCCTTTCATGTCTTTAATGAGTTTGCTCACTAACAGTGTAGAATCTTAATTTAACTTTCAGAAATATTAACAGCTATTATAATTGAGCATCTCTGGGAGTATACTAATTAAAGAGTAATAAAGAATAATTTATAATACCTGGAACATTTCTTTTAAAAATCCCATCTATACTTAACTACGTATTTGAAAGAAAATAAATATAATAGTGAACTCAAGATTCTAGCTAAATTGCATATTTTGAGAAAAATATCATCCAGCATAACCAGAAGATCTCAAAGTTAAACTCAATGATTTGTAAAAACAAGCAAACACTGTACACTTGAAAATCAAATCAAATTAATTAAAGATTACCATGTTGAAGCTACATCATAGAAAATAGTAACCTATTGTGAAGAGGTTCTGTGATCAGTCTGCCAAGTATTTAATATGAAATATTAGTATATTCTGTTGAAGAAGTTTACATTTTATTTAGATACACAGACTTTTTAAAATTACTATTGCTGATCTCTAAATCTAATTATAGTTCCTTATAATCCAGATACACACTTTTTAATCATGCCTCACAGCTAAAATTCATAATGTAATGATCGGAAAAACTATACCAGTGTTTCCCATAATACTAAGTTGAAAGAAAATAATGACTCAAAGTTTTCAACTTTTTTAAAAAAGATTTATTTATTTATGCCTACAAGAGCTGCAGTGTAGACCAGAGTTGCAGGGGGTGAGATGATTCACCAGAGACAGAGTGGGGAACAGAACAGGCAGATCTACTGAAATACACTGCTGAGGGGAGCAGCAGGCAAGACAGGAGGGCTCTGCTGCACTATGTGGGTCCCTTCCCTGGCCAGGATCAAACTCTTGCTGCAGTGGCTGGTGATAGCTTAATGTGCTGTGATAAGCCCTTTCACCACCAGGGAGGCCCTAAAGTTTTCAACTTTGAACCACAAATTTCATTATTAAACTTTCTAAAGACTAAGTGGAGTGTATTTGACAATGGAATTGACTGTTTTTCCTCTAAAGTATTTCTCCCATTTCATTGTAGTTCAATAGTTCGTAAACAATAACATAACATTAATTTTCAAATGGAGAATCAGTGAAATGTACTTGGTGTTCCAAAATCACACATTCAAGGAGTCTAAACACTTTGGTTTTTGGTTAGAAAGTAAAGTTATGCAAGTTATTCTGACAGGCCACAAGTACTCAATTATTGTAAGTTCTACCATTCAGATTAAACTATCAATTTTAACTGCATCAACCAAAAGAATAAAGTGGACAAAACCACAATTTTGTACAGAAGTAAACAACATGTTACTAAATAGCTACTGGATCAATGAACAAATCAAAAGTAGATTAAAAAAGAACTGGGAGGGCCTCCCTGGTGTCACAAGGGGTTAAGTACCAAACTATGAAGCTATTCATAGTCACTGCAGTACAATTTCCATCCCAGGCCAGGGAGATAACCCATATGGCCCAACAGTGCCTCTCCTGCTGCTTGCTTCAACAGTGTACTTCAGTAGATCTCTGCCTGTCTGTTCCCCACTCTGTCTCTGGTGAATCTCTCATCCCCTGCTCCTCTGGCCTATACCCCAGTTCTTGTATGAATAAACAATCATTTTTTTAAAACATGGATGTTAATGAGAATAAAGACACAGTTTATCAGAAACTATGCAATACACTGAAAGCAGTACTATCAGGAAAGTTTAAAGTAATACAGGTCTCCCTCAAAAATAAAAGAATAATCATTAATCAGAAATTTAAACTCACACCTAAAGGAACTCATAAAAGTAAGAAAAAGCAAAACTAAAAGTAGATGGAAAGAAATAAAAAAATTAAAGCATAATTTAATGATATAGAGATAAAAAAGACAGCCCAAATGTTCAATGGAGACAGGCTCTGGTTCTATGAAAAGAGTAATTACATAGATAAACCTTTAGCCAGATACACAAGAAAGGAGAGAAAACACAAATAAATAAAATTAGATGTGGATGATAAGCTACAATAGATACTACAAAAAAAACAAGGATCATAAAAAAGTCACAATTAATTATAGGCAACAAATTGGACAACCTTGAAGAAATGGACAAATTTGTAGACATAGACAACATACTAGTAATGAATCAGGAAGAAGTAGCAGAGCTGAACATTCCCTTCATTAGTAAAGAATTTGAAACAATAATTAAGTCTGTCCTAAAACAAAGCCCAGGACAAGATGGCTTCACTAGTGAATTCTACTAAATTTTCAGCTAACTAATAACTAACTTTCACCAACTTTTGTAAAATTGAAAAGGAAGAAAAACTCCAAGTATATTCTATGAAATCAACATTACCCTCATTCTGAAATAAAGGTATCACCAAAAAAATGAATGCTAAAAGACCAATATCTCTGATGAACATAGATGCAGAACTCCTCAACAAAACTGCATCCAGCAACATATTAAGGTGATCACGCATCATGATCAATTGGGATTTTTTCCAAGGGTGCAAGGATGGTTCAATGTAAGAAAACTAATAAATAAGATATACTACACCACAGCGATAAAAGGAAGGGGGATAAATCATATAATTATCTTAATAGTTGCATAAAAAGCACTTGACAAAGTTCAACATCCTTACGGAGAAAAAAAAACACTCAATAAATAGGGTATAAAAGAACACGCCTCAACAAAATAATGATCATGTATGACAAACTCTCATCCAACATCATACTCAATGGTGAAAAACTAAAAGCTTTTCCACTGAGGTCACAAACAAAGATAAGGATGTCCATTCTAACTGCTATTATTCAATGTACAGTTGGACCACTTAACAAGGACAAGTAGACAAGAAAGGGATATAAAAAACCTCTGAACTGGAAAGAAAGAAGTAAAATTATTACTATTTGCAGATGACATGATATTCTAAAGAATACAGTAGAAAGCTATTAAGAATAGTAAATGTATATGATAGAGTGGCAGGGTACAAAATTATATACAAAAATCTGTTGCACTTCTATACCCAAATAATGAAATGGCCGAAAGAGAAATTAAGAAAAAAATCCATCAAAAAGAATCAAATACTTTGGAATAAATTTAACCAAAGCAGTGAAAGATCTGTGTATCAAAATCTGTTAGACATGCTTGAAAGAAATACAAGAACTAAAGATACGGAGAAGTACTCCATGCTCATGGATTGGAAGAATTAACATTATTAAAATGGCTATATAACCTGAAATAATAAACACATTCAATGCATTACTTAGCCAAATAGGTCCTGAGGGGGAAAAGGGTAAGGAATTGTAGGAATTATTAGGGAGGTAGATGGTAGTGCAGGAGGGAGAAAAGACAGAACTTCCCATGAGCAGCTAGAGCTGGAATGTTTATGTTCCTAGGAATTCATCTGAATATTGAAGGGGAAACTCCTTAAGCTATTCCAAGTCAGATAAACAGTCTGACATACAGCACCCATGAAGATGAGGATAGCATGCTCACATCTGAAAATTTCTAAGCCCATAAGGTTTTCTTGATATGTAGTCAGATTAGAAATACAATATTGCAAAAATAGAATGTTTACTTTGTTTCTGCATTCTAGAGAAGAATCAACAATCTCTTCAATGATGAATACTGTCTTTTTTTTTTTCCTAAGAAAATATCTCCTAATGTACTTTGAGGAGCCTTTTTGGCTGAAAATGTTAAAACACAAAGCACTAAAGATCCAACTTTATATGGTTAAGAGATCAAAAGTGATTTTGAGCTCATGCAAGTAGCCCGAAGGAAAGGGTGAA
Source organism: Galemys pyrenaicus (assembly GCA_019455555.1). Taxonomy (NCBI): domain Eukaryota; kingdom Metazoa; phylum Chordata; class Mammalia; order Eulipotyphla; family Talpidae; genus Galemys; species Galemys pyrenaicus. Next base: position 280,646 of record JAGFMF010011922.1, on the reverse strand, counting down.
AATGAAAAAAACAAGTCTTGGGAGAGAGACAGCAAGAAAACTGAAAAGGTGGTGAATAGTATAAGGAAGTGATTACAATCATGAAGAAAATTCTATAGTTGGATGCTTGAAATCACATTTTCTGTGAAAGGGGATGCATTCTTTAATAATATTTTAGAATTTAGAGGTTAAATGTTACACAGCTGCTAATATGTCCCTGCTGTGAAGAAAAGAACAACACAAATGATGGCCCATAAAGTTACGTAGGTTGTTATGCCCATAACATCTGAGTCATCCCATTTTAGCAATCTGATAAAGGAGACAATAACTTAATAATGTGGACTATATATTCCTATAAAGTCAAGAAAATGGATCCCGGTAATGGTGTGTGCTCAAATTATGGGTCCCCAAGTAAGATATTAGAACAGGTTCGATTCCATTTCCTAACTGCAAAAGAGCACTGCTTTAGGGAAAATTTCTGTTTGACAATCATCATTTCTGCTATCTCCAGCTAGTTGAATAAGAAAAAATTCGGTTATGACCCTGGGTCTACAGACTATCCCTACATGTGGAAATGTATGTGTGTGTTATAGAGCAAGAGAGAGTGAGAGAGCAAGAGAGAGGGGGAGAGAGGTTTTCCAAAATAAGATATCATCATGCCAGACTCATTAGCTATTTAGAATATGATGCACTTCAGAATTCAAGAGTCATATAGATAAATTCCAGTCCTTACCTGCATGTATATGGTTTTACATAATACATAGGTCTGACTCTTCTACTTCTAATGTGTCACACTTTCACAATGTTTTTTGTTTGTTTGTTTTTTTCAGTTTCCTTGTTTACTGAAAACCTGCATTAACTGCTTCTCTGGATTGTATTTTTACAATTTTTTTCCCCAATCCACTAACTACTAGGGTAAATTCTATCATTTCTTATGTGTTGTCCTGGCTTTCTAAATCAGGTGCCTCCTTCACTACCTGAAGAATCATTGCTTAAATGGCTGACTTTTCCCATCACTGAATAAATCAGTATCAATTTAAACTCCTCCTTTCAGTTTCTTCCTTTACCAACTCTTATTCATGCTTTCTTCTATCACCTGATGTCTGTCAACAAACTCTGACTCTTTCAGGAAATGAACATTTTTATCGCATTATTGTGAAGAGTAGAAAGGGGTCACAATTAAATTAACGTTTCTCAATACAAGCTGCATCATGAAAAAGAGTACGCTTTTCCTTCCGATAGCATCTCTACAAATACAGGATAAAAAAAGTTAAATAAATCTATAATTATCTAATGTCTTATAATTATAAACTGATAGAATATTAGATCTAGAAGGGAACCTTAGCTACTTTTTACTTTAATCCTCTCATTTTATAATTGAATAATATGAGGCTTAGAGGATTATAATAAATTGTCAATGTCATATAGTGATTGGCAAATCCAAGTCTCAGACTCCATTTTCCAGGTATGCAGTTTAATTTTCTTTTTACTATACCACTGTGATATGACAGACTTGAAATAAATCTCAAAAGGCGGAATGAATATTGACTATAAGAAATAGTTAAAAATGGGAACAAACATGTGCATGTTTGTGTAATATAGGAACAGCAATTATTTTAATGACTGCAATAATTGTACTCAGTGTATGAGCTAATAAAATATTTTTGATTGGTAATCTGGGAAAAGAAATGAGAATCACATTTCTGAAACATTCAATATTAACCTCCCAATAGGTAAGGAAAATATAACAATAAAGAACAATTGGAAATATTTTATAAAATATTACAGGTTTTGGGCCTCCCTGCACAAGGGGTTGAGCACCACACTGTGGGGCTTCTGCAGTCACTGCAGCATGGGTTCAATGCCCTGTCAGGGAGCTAACCCATGTGGCGCAGCAGACCTCTCCTGCGTCGCCTGCTGCTCCCCTTAGCAGTGTATTTCAGTGGATCTGCCTGTTCTGCTCCACACTGTCTCTGGTGAATCCTCTCACCGCCCCCCCCCCAACACACACAACAGTGCCTCTGACCTATAACCCAGCTCTTATATAATAAATAAATAAAATCTTTTTAAAATTATAGGTCTTTAAATAGTAAAACTTAGTTCACAAATTCAAACTGTAACAGCTTTCATGAGGACAGCTGGATCATATTTATCATTATCAGAGTAGCTTGAGTTTATTTACATGTCATCTAGGCAGAGAAAGACAGCAGAACATTAAATGTCTCTTCAATCTGAGGTTCAAAACTACATTAGTGTTGCTCCTGATGCAGTCTATTATTCCTAACAAATCTTAAGGCCAGCCCATATTCACGTGTTGAGGAAAACACATTCTGAAATTTAATGGAACAGACTCAAAATTAAATTGCAAGGGGTATGGATATAGAGGGGGATATAAGTGTAATCATCTTAAAATTTGGGTCTTGTTACATTAATTTTCATTTTATTAAAAGTTTTCATCTAGAAAGTTTTGTATTCTATCAAGTACTTTTTCTACACTAATATGTTATGTTTTCTTTTTTAACTCTTGATAAGGAGGATACTGACTGCTTTTTAAATATTGATCTGTCTTGGACTCTGGAAAAATATCAATTGCCCTGCAGTATAATTTTTTAGGAATTATTAATTTTCTAATATTTTGTTGATAATTTTTTAATGCATATTCATGAGAGACACTGGTCTGCAGACTTTACTTCTTATAATGCCTTTATCTGTTTTTGATATCGGGATAATACTGAGTCTGGTAAGGAGTAAGGTGGATGTATAAATAGAGGAGATAACACATGTGAAGGGGGAACTTGGAGGAGACACATGAGAGACTTGTAGATGAGAGACATGTAGAAACACTTGGAAGAGATATGTGAGAGAGAGAGACATGGAGAGGCTGCTCTTGGTCCTTGGCAGAGATAAAAGCGGCTGTTATCTTGATCTCATGTTGGATTACATGATATATTTGAATGATGAACCTCTCCTGGCCAAACTCTGTGGGACCTGCCTAATTCCTTCCTTATAGTTCCTTGTCAGAAGCTACCCCAGACTTATGGCAAGCTTTGTTTGGTTTTATATGACCCTATGTTTTATTTCTCAGTTTGCTATATATAAATGACACCATCTAGCATTAGTCTTTCTCCTTCTGAGTTATCTTGCTTAGTATGATTAAAGTACCTCAGACTTATGGCAAACTCAGCAGCCTGATAAAGAAATCATTTTGAAATAATCTAACAAAGTGGAACACATATGGCACATTTCCCAACAATTCCACTCCAAGCATATGCCCATAGGGGATGTGTGTATTTTTTTCACCAAGAGTCATGTATTGGGATGCTCACAGCAGCATTATTGATTAGAAAATGACCTAAACTGGAAGCTACTCACATGTTCATAAATAGTAGAATATACAAATTGTATTTTTACACAGTGGAATACTACACTGCAGTAAAAATGAACAATGTACAACTAACCTGAATCAAATGGTAGGCTATCTAAACTCCATCATGTTACTGAAGAAAAGAGTCCTGACAAAAAGAGTTCATACTGTATGATTAATTTGATAAAGTAACAAAACAAAAATAACCTGTTCTGGATTATGCTAAGCAAGATAAATCAGAAGGAGAAAGACAAATACTGGGTGGTGTTATTTATATACAGAACACTGAGAAACAAAACAAAGTGTCAGATAAAACCAAATAAATAACAAACCCTACAAATTTGACTGCAGAATTGAGGTTACCAGAGGGAGAGTGAAAGAGAGGAAGGCAAAGTGGGGAAGGAGTACAATGTACTGTGTGATTCTATACTTTTAAATAATATATAATGCTATAAACCAATGTTATCTCTATAGAAAAAAGAAAAATTGGGGGGGAAAAGTCAAATTTGTGGTTACTCTTGGGGGTTGGTGATTAGAAGTATGATGGATACTTTATCATGCTGGTATTTTTCCTTTTCGTAATCTGGTGTTACTACATAATTGTGTTTAGTTTATGAAAATCAGCCAAGAGGCATGGTTATTATGTACTTTTATGTGTATGTGTATATGTGTATGGAATATATATTATACTTTGATAAAACAGCAAGGATAAGGATAAAATGACTCATTAACCCAAATATCTAGTATTTTCAACAAATAGATTTTATAACACATCGCAAAACTTCAAATACTATTATGAAGAGTACATCATGCAAATACATTTTCTGGCCATAAGAAACTGCAGCTGTTTTTCTTCAATAATGAAGAACTTTGCTAATCATTGTCTTTTTCGTTGTGGAAATTATAGCTACATAATATAACAGTGATTGAAGTACTAGCTTAAGCATAGGTCTTTGTTTTTTCATCCACTAATTTCTACATTTAATGAATGCTGCTCTGCCATTAACTGCTCGAGACATACTATGTAACATAATATCAGAGCTCTGGAAGCCAACCATTTAAGTAAGCATCATTTCTGTCAAATAAAAAAGAAATGACCTGGATAGTTACAAGACAGTAAAGACATTATGCAATGAACTACGTACAAGCTTGATTCCTAATGTTCAAAGACGAGTAAGTTAGACTTACAAATGCTGTTTACCATTAGAGACACTTGGCTATATTTTTCCTTCAGTTCATTTTGAGCAGTCTTCCTTTTAATATAATTGCATGCACCATTTTTAATTTATATAAGAGGCATAATACAGAAAATATAGAAATATATTTTTCATGCATTTTAACTATTAAAATCTGAAATTATACTTAAACACAAACATCAGTAATATTGTAGTGATACTGTTCAAAACAAGAGAAAAATGTACATGTCCCATGCATATCCATTATCATGGCTAATTCAAAATTTTGATCATGTGTCATAGATACAGGCTTTTTTGAAGTAAAAAAAATAAGATTTTCCTTTCCATTTATATGGGATGTATGCAGAAACATCCTTACTGATAAACAATGCTTTAATTTTTTTCTTTCTATGTGTGTCTGCCTGGAGTCTTTTATTAAAAACCATGACTAAGCTTATATTAAAGTTTAAAAGCCTAGAAATGACAAGATTGTTTCATTGTATAAAGACAATCAAACTCAGGAGCAGATGTCTGCCCTGAGGGTATAGTACCATCACCATTTGCCTAGAGACTGGATGTTAATGGATAGGTTTAAGAGGAGATAGTTGGAAGGTCACAGAAGAGAAATCCGTGCATAATGCTTAGAATCACATTTTGTGACACTGACAGTGAAAGAGTTTGAAAAAACAAACTAACAAAATGAAAAACAAAGCAATAGGTGAAAGAGTCAGTTTCAATCTTTCCTCTTTCTAATAATAAGTTATCAGATTCCCTAAATATTTGAAACAAAAATTAAAAATGTAAACTATTGGGTAAAATATATTGCAGAAAACCATGACTTTAAGATTATGTAGACTCTGGTTTATAACTTAAAAACACAGAACGTTTCTTTGACATTAAAATCATAGCCACATACCATGACTAGTTAAAGCAATGCATGTGAAATAATAGCCTGCATAGCTCTTGTGAATGGTGGAAAAGTTAGGATAGTGAAAGAGCACTAAGTTAAATAGGATCCTATAATCAATGTAATACTGCTTGTCACATGAGATACTCACTAACAGACACCTTAATGTAATTTGCTGTAGATTTGTTTGGTCCTGGGTCAAAATTGTCATTGTATGACCGCTATTTCTCAATTTTTGACTAAAATTAAATCTAGATATGTGAAGCAACATATACTAAATCATTAAAGTTTTAATATAACATATAGTTTTGAGCATATATTTTTTGTAAACAACAATCTATCAGAAGATAAAATCATATTTTATATATGCATTTATATCTCATATCTATTAAAGCTTGAGTGAGACACAAAGAATATATGGGAATGATTCTTTAAAAGAGTGTTGGTGCTAAAGAGTTGGTCTACTATACTAGCTCCACGAATGAAAAGAATTACACTGCTATTCTAAAGGATAACACAATTTTTGATTTCCATAGTTAAACATTTAAACATGCAAATGTGTAAAATAAAAGCTAACTTGAGATTCTAGAACAATATTATTATGAAATAAATTTATTCAGAATAATATTCCCAGATAAAAATAAGACAAAAATTGTCACAAAAATGACACCAAATCCACTAATTTCCTAAAATGTGGAAACATAGATATTGGCATTTAAAAACTTGTTTGTTTGGATCTCCCTGGTGGGGCAAGGGGTTAAGTCTCAGCACTATGAACCTATCTGCAGCCACCACAGCACGAGTTCGATCCCTGGCAAGAGAGGTGACCCACATGGCATGGCAGACCTCCCCTGCCTCGCCTGCTACTCCCCTCAGCAGTGTGTCTCAGTCAGTCTGCTTGTTCTGTTCCCACTCTGTCTCTGGTGAATCCTCCTACCACCACCCCATACCTCTGGCCTTGTATTTATAAAGTTCCTGGATGTATAAAGAAAATAAATATTAAAAGAAACTCAGTTGTTTGAAATATATTTCTGGCAAATAACAAAGTAAAATTGTCAAAATATTGTTTTAAGCATTAAAATGTAAAAGAACGTGATGATAATCAAGACCAAAAAGGACTCACTAGGAAGTCATGACAAACTATTTTTTTTAGTACAAAAAAGTTCAAAAATAACAAAAGGTAGAGAAAACAATAAAACCAATTCCATAGGTTATAGTATGTTTTTACCTATATCAAGGGGTTTACTCTTTCTCTACTGACACTCAAATCTTTGCTTTCTTTTGAAACCAAAAGCCCCTCTGGGCAGACGTAGAGGTTTAGATGTAGCATTGCCATGAGCACTGGTAGAAACCCATGAAAAATAACTTTGACTGCAAACTCCCTCTGAAGATACCCTCAGGAAAAGCACTCTATGCCTGGGGTTCCTTGGTATTACAAACTGATATCAGCTTCCATTTGTTTTCCAATAATGTGCTAAGATTTTACTTCATCTCCTCTTACCAAATTGTGTGACAGCCACCAACTCCTTTTGTGTCCAGCTACACATCTCCTTTATTCATGAAATTTAGGCTATTTTGTTGGCCTGAAATTTCAGATTGCAAATGGATCAATAAAAGTTTTAAGATATTGTAGTTTATTTGGTTTTTAAAAATGTTAGCCTGCAAGCAAAACTTTCCAGTTTTCTACATCTCAAATGGCATGAGACATTCAAAGTCCATTGTATTTGAAATAATCTACAATTCATCGTGCAAGTTTCACTGATAAAATATGGTATATTGGCAATATACAACAATGTCCTTTTGTATGAGGGTTAAGTCTTATCTAGGGAAAGGATATAATAATGTTTGGAGCTTCTTCTTTCAGGGAAGGTTTTTATTTTTAGAAAAGAAGTACCCAACAAAGGTCCCAGTGATATTGTGAATAATAAGAAATACATATTTTGGTCTTAATCGTTGGGTCCTGGTCAGAGTTTCTAAAACCTTTGTAATTTCTTAAGTGATAAAAGCAATAGGAGTACCTTTTATTCTAATATTTATTTTTTTCTCCCCAGTTCCGGAAATAACTCCAGAGCTCCAGGGCAATAAAGGTGAAGGCATATTTGGCTATTCATAACATCTGACAGAGGGAGGAACAATCTTGTAGAGCTAAGTCCTTAACCTGTGGAGTTTGTGACTACTCTATTGAAAGTCGCTGTCATAATTGAGATAAATTGTAGGTTGCTTGGTGTGGAAAAGCCTACACATTTAGTGTCAGAAGAGTTAAGTATAGAAAAACAGCATTTTTCTTTCAGCCCATATCCAGAATATTTAAAGAACTACTTTAAAAATAGTGAACTAAAAGTTTAACGAACCTCACCATAGTGGGCTCACATGGAACACCGCCCCTCAGAAAGGGGACCGAAAGAAGGTGTGTACGCAGAGACCTAGGCTGCGCAGTGCTCCTCAAGGCTGTGGGCTCATGGGAGAAGCCACCCCTCACACCTCACCGTGGCAGTGAGCTCAAGAGACACAGGTCCCCTGAGGTGGTGAGCTTATATGAGATGCTGCCCTCACTGCTGTTTTTTTCTATCTTTAACAACCACAATAAAAACACTTATGCTCCTCAATTATTTTTCAAAAAACAATTACTTTGCAATAATATCCATCATAACAAAGATTTAAGGTTAAATTTAATCAAGGAAGTTATATTATTACAATGGATATTCAGTCATAGAAATGAAGTACTAATACATGTTATATTATCCATGGATGGCTCTTCAAACATTGTGCTAAGTGGATTAAGAGAGATTCTAATGCCCAAATATCACATTGCTCCATTTATGAAACATCCAGAATAAAGAAACATAGAAAAAGAAACTGATCAGTGGTTGCTACCTGCTGAGGGAGGAAGAATGGGAAATGACTTTTGGGGGGAGGAATATATTTTGGAACAAGATAATGATGATGATAGCACAATATTTGAATGATAAAATGGCTACTGATTTTTAGGTTAAGTGTATTTTTACCACAATTAAAATCTTTTAAAGAAGGAATGAACTATGGATACATGGTACAACATGGATGGAATTTCAAAACATTGTGCAAAGTGCAAATCAGACAAAGAAAACCATTTCTGGCTTAATTCCATGTATATGAAATGTCCAGCATAGTCAAATGCATAGATTATCCACAGCCAGGCCTGGTGGAAACTGGGAGTGGGGCATTCCTGCTAATAAGTATGAAGTTTCTTTTGTTGGTGATGAAAATATTCTATAATTAGATAGTAGTGATAGTTGCACAAATCTGTTACTGCACTAAAGTCACAAAAATATATACTTTAAAAAAACTCTATATATTTGACTATATGGTGTCATAAGGAAGTATAGCATACTGGTTAATATCACAGGCTTTGGAATCAGCAGACTAGTTTGAGCCTGACCTTCAAAGCTTAAAAGCTCTCTGAATTTTAACAATTTACTTCCATGTCTAAGTTACTTTATCCACTGTAAAAAAGGATTACTTTGAGTCATTATATGTAATTCCTATTTAGGTTGTTTCAGGATTTAATGTTGATACAATTCATTTAAAGAACTTAAAATGAACGCTTTTGAGTTCATAGAAATTGTGGCTACTGTTGTTATAACTATCTTTATTTTTACTCCAAATATATGCATATATAAATGACCGATGGAAAATACATATTGCTAATTAAAAATCTCTCTAAATTATAGATGTTTTTTTCCCTCAATTTTTTTTACAAGTACTCTATAATGGGCATTTGAATTTTATAAACTTTACTATTCTTAAAAATTTTGAAATATTTTGTCTTTAAAAAGAAACACTGTTCTGAACCCCAGAAAGCACTGCCCAATGATAAGTGATGAGATATTTGCTTCCTTTGTTGGATGTGGTTTCTGATTTGCGGAAGTAACCATGGAGCCTATGATTGCAGCTGGTCCACCAAGTGGTATTGTGGCTGATTGTATGGTCAGGTTAGAAGCAGCAGCTGCATCAGGTAGTTTTCCAGACTATTAACAGTAGTCATGTGATGGAGAATGTTGCACAGTAGAAGTAATGTCAGACTGATTTACTGGCCCACTGTCATTGCTCATTGGTTGCGTAACCTTGTAATTGTAACCTAAGTAGCCAGAAGTCTTTGTTTATGTAAGTTTTCTTAGACTACAGTCTTATAGCACTGTCTGCTTTATAGATTGTTCAATTTCTGGATTTCTTTGGAGGAGATTATAAATCTTACAAAGTTATTGATCCATAGAATTCCAGCTTGATGATAAGAAAATATCTCCAGTATTTGCTGACATATATATTTGGTATTTATGATTGGAAGATATACAATATTTGTAGAAGAAAGGTATAAATACATTTAATTTTACAGTTCATGGGATAATACCATCATTGCAAAGATGGAACAATTTTTGTGTAACATCTGAAAAACAGTGTGAAACTTTCTGTTTTTAACAGACTATATCATGTGTATTTTACCTTCCCTCAATATCTTTTTGTCTTAAAAGTCTTTGACTAATAAATTAATGTGAAGAAACATGTTGTTTTATTTTATTGTTTGAGTGAAGAAGTATGTATTTATAAGTTACTTGAGAGTTTTATTCATAAAAACTTAACCAAAATTATTTATACTTAATCTGTACAAAAATATTTTATAGATGTCTATATGCAAGTTCCACTGTTATACTAAAGGAAAATCTCATCACCCCATGAACATGAAAACCCCCATTTTTCTAACATTCACTCTTGAAATCATTTGCTTTCTTCCAGCCTTTCCAAGCCCTGAATATGACTGTACTTCTTCCTCCTAAATATAGAGACTTATTTGGGATTATGCCAGAGATACACTGGTAGGTAGGTCAAGCCAAGCTAGTCCTAACCACAGTTACTGGCTCAAGACACCAAGACCAAGTTGATCTAAGAATAAGCTCCATACCTATAGGTATACCAAGAAGATAAAACCCGAATTTGCAGCTGGTCACCACAATGAGAGAGTCTGTGTTGGTGTGAAGCCAAAATAGAGGTTAAACAATGACCAAAAAAATATTGAGAATTAGCCCTGAATACATTATTTAAATCCCTGATTCCAGCTGTTTGTGAAGTTAGTAATCCCCCTTTTCCTTTTCATAAAACCAGGGCTGGATTTTCTGTTACTTGCAACAAAAATAATATTTACTGAATCATAGAAGGATATGCAAAGTGAGAAAGATACAACAAAGAATGGATGACTACAAAGTTGTCACAAAGAAAATGTCATTTACATTTAAATGCTGTGCTAAAGGATCTATATTTCACCTGAAAGCAAAGAGAGGAACTTTTCTGCATAAGAAATATCATATACAAGGGCCTCCCTTGGTGGCGCAGTGGGTTAAGCAACGCACTAGGAAGCAGACCTCAGCCACTGCAGCACAAGTTTGATCCCTGCTGCCGGCCAAGGGGGGACACCCACATGGTGCGGCAGACCTCTCCTGTTGTGCCCACTGCTCCCCTCAGCAGTGTACTTCTGTTGATCTGCCTGTTCTGCTCCCTGCTCTCTGTGATGAATCCTCTCACCCCCCACACCTCTGGCCTGTACCCCAGTGCTTGTATGCATAAATAAAAATAAATCTTTAAAAAAAAAAAGAGATATATACAAAAACATGAAGGTATGGATGTATATGGTATGTACAGGGAATGGTCAGTCAAAATCCTTACAAATAAGTAAGGTATTATTACTTATAGAAAATAAGTCTGTAGTCTTAAATTAATAACAGGATTTAATAATCCAACAGCTTCTGGGAATCCAAATTAATGTGTATTTTTTTAAAAATCAAATAGATAGGCATGGACAAATATTTTGGTGTTCCTTTGTGCTTCCCACTTAGGTCATTAGGGACAAAAAAAGTGTTATTCTTTGTCCCTTAAAAGACAAACTTTATGCTGGCTAGATTCAGACAATGCAATCTGACATAGGGTGATAATGATTTTACACACATATTTGGACTATATTTGTCATATTTGTACCACTTCATAAATTTCTTTAATGGCTATTATCTTTTCAAGTTTTCCATTTCATCTACTCTCAGTCTCAGCAATTTATATGTATCAACAATAAGTGGTATTCATATAGAATTTAAAATGTACTCCTCAGATTCCTGCATAATATTAATTTATTTACTCTCTTTCCATATTCCAGAAGACTTCTAGGGAAGGTTTGGGTTTTATTGTTTTATATCTATCTACGGAAGTTAATATTGTATTTGACCAAGAAATTTTCAAACTAAAGGTAGACACTCTCAAGTAATATAGAGCTCAGAAGACATATAGGGAAGGGGCCTCCCTGGTGGCGCAGTGGGTTAAGCAACGCACTATGAAGCAAGCCGCAGCCACTGCAGCACGAGTTCGATCCCTACTGCCGGCCAGGGAGGGGACCCACATGGC
>JAGFMF010011922.1:256527-268742 GCA_019455555.1 Galemys pyrenaicus | reverse complement strand
GCCTGTTCTGCTCCCCACTCTCTGTGGTGAATCCTCTCACCACCACCCCCCACACCTCTGGCCTGTACCCTAGTGCTTGTATGCATAAATAAATAAATCTTTAAAAAAAAAAAGAAGAAGAAATATAGGGAATTTGGATTTTTATAAGAACTCCAACTTTATAAAAGAGTAGTAAACTCTTCTATAAAGATACACAGGTAGGGGAGAGACCTATTTCTTCCCGGTGGTTCAGGTTCTAGTTTTCTATATTGAGAGTCTCAGTCTTGTACCAGTAATTCTCATTCTGCTCCCCTCCTCCTGTAGCTCTCCAAGTGTGTACCCTCCATCCTCAGTGACAACTCTGCACACTCTTATCCACTGCTACGCTGGGTCTCTGTCCCTGATGTTGACAAGTGTCCCTGAGCCTGTGACTGTGAGGGTTTCCACAAAGCAGCTTCCTTTCCTCCGGTGGAATGTGTGTTCTTGTATCACTGTAAGCACAGTTCATGCCAAGTTTTCCTACCTGTTTTTGCAGGTCTGTTGCTCCTAGGGTGTTCTGTTGTTATCCTTTTTTCCTTCAAGTGTTTTTCATTTTATTCTGCTGAAATCTAGCTGTGACCCATATGGAGCAAGTGAGCCCAGCATCTCCACACTTCCACCATTCTGCCAGAGTCTCTGTATGAATCTGAATAACACTAAGATAACAGCACAGAGCTAGCTAAACTAAACAACACTTGGAGACAATGTAAAAAATACTGGAATTGTAATTAATCATCTTATCTCTGGTAATACATAATTGAAATGCTTTTTGGGTGATGGTATCAACTGGCATGTCACCTTTACTTCTCATAATAGGACTATATTACATTTCGTCCCGTATATCGAGTATATGTTCCTGTATTTGGGTAGTATAGGTTCTATGATATATTTCTTCGTAGGGAATATTGATATGTAAGCATGTGATATTTTGAATGTGAGCTGGTTTGGCAAAGCTATATATAATCTTTTATAATCTATTTTATTGTACACTATTGAATTTTGCATTTTTGTTTTATTCAATTGAATTCTTTACAGGTATAATCTCATTACACAAGAAATGGATTAAATTTAAGCTTTATAGAAGGAAAATTGGAGATAAATTGAATGATATTAATTCTAATTGAAAATAGTCCACTGTTCTAAAATTAATTTATTTGGTGATGCCATTTCTGGAGATAGGAATTGTCATTGGTATATGTAGTCATTACTATACTATTTCACGTTTGCTGATTGGTGGTGACACCTTTTCATAAGTAACTCACTGATAATAAAATTCTTTGGGCTGGCTATCAAATGTATTCTCTAGAATATAACACAGGGAAGTCAGTGTATGGCATATTTAATTCCTATGAATGATTATATTTGTACCCAGAAAGTAGTTACAGTCATTTGGAAAGATATTAACTATAAGCTAAACCTGTGATTAGATCTATAACTGAAAAATAAATCTTGGACAGAACAATAGCAGTAAATGTGACCAAAGTCAAAGGCTATTTCATTCTAAAATCTATATGGCATCCTCCTTCAAAGCCATTATCCACATTGTTATTATATTGATAGTGGCATCTGATACTGTATTTATCTGTATTTATATTCCTTACTACCTTGGTGAGCTTTGGGAAAGTTTCTATCTTATATTGGTAGCACTATGTCATCTAAAACAGTGCATTTGATTGAGAACTCAGAGAAGTTGGCAGACAATTATTTTTAAAATGGTATGACTTATACTGTATTATTGAGTGAATTGGGGATAAAATAAATGGTAAAAGAATAAGCAAATTCTAAGCAAAGTAAAATGGAAGAAAAGGATTTCAAACTCTATCAAAGAAGCAATTTTAGTGTTCCTTAAACGTCAGGCCCCTTGAAGCATATTTTTTGAAAATTTGTTCTTCCTCTCAACTTATATCAAAAGGTGACTAATACAATAAAAAACAAATCTACTCATATTTTGTGTAGTGTAGGATTTACACTCTCAGTAACATCTGTGCAAACCCAAATGGAACCCCAATATTGGTCTGATGATTATTTTAAACTAAAGACATTTGAGAATCAACAGATGCAGAAAGAAGCTGTTGGGGAATAAAGGAAATTATGCTATACCCCTCTGGATTCTTCTAGGCTGGCAAATGAACAAGCCTCAGACAGACTGATAAGAAACAAAGCCATAATATAGAAGTAGTAACATGTATACTTCCTATATACAGGAGGGAGACCCAGCAAGGCTGGGTGCAGCTTCGGGCATCTTAATACCTTAGGGAAGACCAGGGGACTTGGGGGCTAGTTGAGAAGGTGAATTAGAAATGTTATTGAGCAAAGCACAGTAGACAAAGTTATGCAGGTTAAGTTCTACCTTCTCCATTCAAAAGAGATTAGGCCTTCCAAAGACTTCAAGGGAGACACCCTAAGGGATAAAACTTTTCCTTTATACATGCAAATATCTTTCACAAAAGCTCAACTCCTACCCAGCCTATAGAGGCCCTGTCATGAAGTAAACCTTTTGCCAAAAACATATTTGGGGCTGGCAGCAGATTTTTGCTCTCTTATAAAGCCTTCATGGAACTTTCTTTAACTAAAGCTAAAAATCATAGTAAATGGATCTGACATAAATTTCCCTTTGGGGGTTGGTTTGCTCCCAGGAAAAAGAGCAAACCTACTGTAAATCCCCCTCTCAGGAAGTTTCGTGGCTAAGATGAAGTCAGAAAGACCAATTGCACGTATACAAACATGATCAAAAACTTTATCTCCTGTTTGCATTTTAAAAATTTACTTTTTCTCTCCTGCAGAAACTTTATTTTTAATTCCCCCTTTTTCCTACTCATATATGTATACTAGTTTCTAAATTTCACTGTTTAAGGTAATGTACTATATGCATATACATGGATCATTTTCCCTGTTAATGTATTTTTGTTGCTTTAATCAGCAAGCTCCCACATACTAAACCTAAGAAGGTAGATTAGAACATCACAAATTCGAGTAGGACATGTGGGCAATAAAATATTCACATGGTAACAGTGAGGGATTACATGGACAAAATCAAAATGGCCATCGAAGTATTACAAAGTATAAATCACATAAATTTCTCATTTCTGAAATATTTAGGTAAAACAGTCCCATGTAGGAGAGTCTGATTTTTGGTCACCTAATTTTGTATTGGAAAGGTAGAAAGGACAGGGCCTCCCTGGTGGTGCAGGGATTAAAGACTCAGGGCTATCAAGCTATATAGTCAGCCACAGCAGCACAAGTTCAATCATCAGCAAGGAAGGGGACCCCCATGGTGCAGCAGACCTCTCCTGCTTAGCCCTCGGCTCCTCTCATCAGTGTATTTCAGAAGATCTGCCTGTTCTGCTCCCCACTCTGGTGAATCTTCTCACCACCCTACATCCCAGTTCTGGTATGCATAAATAAATAAAAATAATTCTTTAAAAAAGAAAAGTTTAAAGGACATGGTTAACTGCAATGTAAATCTGACTGAATGAGTATAAAGTAATATCCCAATTGGTACCTGGGAGGCTGGCTGCCTTTTACAAACTTTTTAACCCAATGTGAACAGATCTGAGTTTTGGAATGCCCTCGACATCTTTGTATAGTAGGTCAGATCTTGTTAGTAACTAGAGTAAGAGAAGTGGGCACTTTAGGGAGTGAGGGGAAGCAAATGTGAACAACTTTTTTTTTTAAGATTTATTTATACATACAAGAGCTGGGGTACAGGCCAGAGTCCAGGGCAGTGAGAGGATTCACCAGAGACAGAGTGGGGAGCAGAACAGGCAGACTGACTTAAACACACTGCTGAGGGGAGCAGCGGGTGAGGCAGGAGAGGTCTACTGCACCATGTGGGTCCCCTCCCTGGCTGGCAGCAGGGATCGATCGAATTTGTGCTGCAGTAGCTGCGGTTTACTTCATAGTGCATTGCTTAACCCGCTGCGCCACCAGGAAGGCCCAAATGTGAACAACTTTGAGTCACTTATATTTTGTTTAGTAAATGCTGCTCTAGGGTTCCATTGTCTTGAAGAATGGAAGTTTACTACTAAATTGAAGTTTACTACTAAGTAGAAAGATAGTAAGTTAGAATAATCTCCCCTGGATATCTTGGTTGCTTCATTAAAAGTATTATAAATGAAACTTTCATTTCGAAATTGAAGCTAAAGTATTAAATAGCAGAACAATGCTATGTTTAATTATCGTTCACAGATATTATTGAAAACGTAGAAATGCTAATTACTTGAATGAACTTTGTAGTTCTGGGGTTACTATTTATCGCATTAGGTCTGGTGTGTCTCAGATGAAACTGGAGGCAAGTTAGAAAATTAACTTGGGTTTATTATGAGACTTAATTCATTTGTGTCAGTAAACTGAGAGAACACTGGCCTTCCAGCAAAATAGCCATCCAGTTTGCCAAAAGGATGTAATCTGACAGGCAACTCTTAGGCCACCTAGAAGACAAGTTTAAAAAGTATAGCATCATTACAAATGTTCTTAGTCTGATGAAACCCTAAGGCTAGAAAATCACTGTGACTCCTTTCACCTCAACAGGCATTTTATGACTCACTTACATTTATTTGAATTGCATTTAAATTCACTGATGGATTCACAAATCCAAAGTTATTGTTTTAAAGAAGCCTCACTTCCCATTTATTGGTATGAAAAGTAAAGAACAATTACTTTCATGAAAATGTATTTAAAATATGCAAAAATTTAAAATTAAACAACAGAAAATTTTTCCTGAAGCCTTACTACCTTTCCCATGTAATCCTTTAATCAGTCTGGAAACAATTATATATTTAATTCTATGCAACTTTTGAGGGCAATTTAATACTTTAAATAGCTATTTACACATGGAAAAAATACAGAAATAATTAAGCCTATTCAGATTAATTAATAGCATTAAGAGGTATTAAGTGAGAAAGTACAGATTTTTAATTAAATCTTTCAAGTTTTTTCTTTTCAGAATCTTCTGTACTGAAAAAAAAAGGTAAAACAGTTTTATCTGAATCAGTTGTGCCAAAAATAGGACACTATTGAGTACTAGATATTTTTTAAGTAAGTTGGCTGTAATCTTTTGGATTCATTTAAAGTTGTTTTACTCCTTCACTTACTAAAACTCTTCTAGTGAAATCAACCTTTATGGCTATTAATAAATATTTTACTAGCAATGGAAGTAGTCAGAGGCTCATAAGTTTTGCTTAAAAGTCTTCCAAAAAGGAATACCTGACAGAAGGATGGTGATGAATAAATGCACCATGGTGACCATTTCATAGTGAAATTAGGGAATCCAATCTATACAGCAGTATAAGGAAAATAGTCAGGTGACTGGAGTGTTAACATTTTGAAATAGCTGCCAAATGCTAACAGCAAAGTCAGAGAAATAAGTCTGTTTTAGATGAAGAATGTAAAAGTTCATTCGCCTCCAAGCAAGGTGAGGTTGATGAAAAAGGTATCTGTGAGGTTACTGAAGTAAATGATTCTTTAAGGTTACAGCCCTTACATCTGCCTAACCTGCAGGTGTAGGTGACAAGGATGCTGTGAACTGAATTTAAAATGACAATTTTTCCCTTTTCATTATTAAACTGAAATTTGGAGTATGCTGCCATTACAAAAATAAAACCAAAATCATCTTCCTATAAAGGAATCCAAAAGAAATTGGGATTCGAATGTGGTTCCATGACTGTCGCTCTTAGAAAAAGCTGAAAAGTAAGTAAAGTTTGTAGTGGCACATAATCAACGCTTCTCTCTGCTTTACTTAGTAAATTTCATTAATATTCTTCAAATACATGACATTAAACTGTTGTCTAATGTTCCACAGTAAGACTATATCATAATTTATTTAACTATTTTACTACTGTTAGACCTTTGACCTATTTCATACTTTGCAATTGTTTAATGTCATTGTGATAAACATTTTTGTTCACCAGTCTTTCACATCTCTGCTAATTTCCTTAAGGTTGAGTTCCAAAACTTTAGTTGGTAGACAAAAGCAGGGAATACTTTAAAATTCTTTGCTTGTTTACGTTGTAACAACATAGCATGAAAGGGTCATCACTTTTGAACTATTGTATATCATACAGTAAGTCCTCATTTAACATTGTGAATAGGTTCTCAGAAATTGTGACATTAGGTAAAATAACTAAAATGAAAGCAGGTAGGTAAGTAACATTTCACTTGGTGTTGGCTATGAATATTTTTTCCTCATCAATGGTATAATCAAACAGCATTGAACAAAATGAATTATTTGAGGAACTGTCGTACTTTTATTATTTTTAATTTCACGGGCAAAAATGTATTTCTATATGTATTTCTTTGATGATTGAGGAGTTAGCAGAAAGAATGAAAAATAAAATAGGATCATGGAAGAGAATTGCTTTAGCTCTGCTTATTCATCAATGATTTATGATATATGTATTGAGCTTTTATAGCACTACTGTCGTTCATCAATCTGTATATAAATCATACTAAGATAAGGTCTTTAAGAAATGCATAATCTGTTTGTAGAAACAGGAATGCAAACAAATAATACAAAATAATTATAACTCATTGAGATAACTCCCAAAACAGAGGAAGAAAATAAGTGTGGTCAGATAATAGATTTGCCTAACAGGAATAGTAACATTTGAGTTAACTCTTGGAGACCAATGTTGCCTGATGTACAAATGTAAGAGAGGAAAGATGGTCCAGAATAAAGAATAGAATGAATAAATTCAGTAAGTATGAAGGTAATTGCAAAGAGATCATTTTGGTGAGAGATACAACTTGAGAAATTATGTGAATTATGGTTATATAGTGAAAGATTAGTCTCAGACTCTGAGCTTTAACACTATTTTAATTAGGACAGGTGTTTATACAAGGAATTTCTATATCATTGTGAACTTCTATGCTCATAACACTTATGAAATTTTAATTATTAGTTTTACTTTAGATTATAACATTCATTGAGTGGGGGTGTCTCAGGCTCATATATTCTAGTTCCTCAAACAATGCCTTGTGAATGAATGAATGAACTTTAATAAAAGCACCAAGGATTTATTGAAACAAGAATTTATCAAAGTAAATGAATAACTGTATATAAAATTAAGACTAAATAGATATTTTACATATTTACATAAAAGCATGGTGGGTGCAAGTATTAACCCCTGGCACGAGTAAACATGACCATTTTTAGCAATTATGGTCTTTGCAGATGTACTTAAGGACCTTAAGATGAAGTCATTCAGGATGGACCTAAATCCAAGAAAAAGAAGAGGCAAATTTGAGAGACGGCATACAAGAGAGACCATATGAGAATGGAGGCAAAAAGAGCAGTTCTACTGCAGAAACTAAGGAATAATACGAGTTACTGGGAGGTTGGAAGCATCAAGTCTTCTTCCATAGATCATTCAGAGAGAGTCTAGCCCTGCAAACACACTGTTTTGATTTCCTGGCCTCCAAAAATGTAGAAGAGCTAATTTCTGTTATTTTAAGGCATCTGGTGTGTGTTACTTTGTGGCAGCAACCCAAGGATACTGATACAGAAAAATAATATAAAATGTTACATATATAGTTGTATATGTTTAATCCTTGGTGTTAAAGTGAGGAATATAATGAAATAGGAAAGGCTGAAGATAATATAAAAATTAAGGGAGGCACTTATTATTCATCGGCCAAGTTGGAATTAGTAGAAGACTGAAAAGAGTCTTTAGCAAGGAAAATGCTATGCATATTCAGAAGATAGAACATATATATGATTTGGGGAGAAATATGTAACTAACTCAGAGAAGATAAAGATGAGTTCCAGATTCCTCACTAAGTAATTGGCTTATTATTTATTTTATTAACAGAAATAATACAAATACAAACATTGAATTGGTAGTTCTGAAGTTCAGAAAGAAATGTGAGCTTTAGGTTAAATACTGGAAATATTCAGTAAAATTATGTAATATTTGAGGGTATGAAAGCAAGTTTAAGAGGTTGTGGACAGAGAAGGAAGAAAAAGTTGAGGATCGAAAAGGAGGAACTAGTGATTTTTGTAAGAAAGGTGAAAACAGAATAAATTAAGAAATATAGATAATCATTTTGAAAGTAAAAGGAGAACTAGAATTGAATAGTGTAATAAAATTCATGACAGGAAATATTTTCAAGAAGATAGAAGGATGAAAGTTTTCCAGCTCACCATGGATACAGATTATGATGAGAAAGACTGTGATAAACTTATAAATTAGAAATTTCTCATGACCAATTTCTATAGTCATGGATTAAGGTCAGATTGCAACATTCAATTATTTGAAAATGGAAATAAAAGCTACAGTTATATTTTCAAATTACGTAGGTACTTGGCAAAAGTAGAAACATGATGGAGGCTAGAGGAAGTGTATTCTTGGTTTGTTTCTCTTTTATTTTATTAAGGATTGGAACTTGAAAATTCTCAGAAGATAAAGGCGCAGAGAAAGCAGAGAAAGAAAGTTGAAGATCAAGTCAAATAAAGCCTATTGATTAAGGACCTATTGAATACCATAAAATGTGAGGCTCTTTGAGAAATACAAACAGAAGAAATGGCTCCTGTTCTTAACCTTTTATGATTCACAGGTGTCATAAAGTCCTCTATATAGAAAACACCCATCATTTTGGACAATGTATTTCTTAGTAAAAGGGACTACCCATTAACTAATCATTTTAATATGATATGTGCCTTACTATATAACTAAAATTTATTTTATGTGTGTGATAGTAGGGTCATATACATATTTGAGTAAAATAATGATGCTTTTTTTTTTGTGACATCGAATAGAGATATTTTGATGTTAAGACCAGAACTTGTTAAGAAGTTTTTACTCTCCTTAAGGTGATAATAAATGATGACTAATTCTAAAACAATTAAGGCTTGGTTTTATAAATAATGTGGATGAATTACTGAATCTCATATGTGTTATATTTCTGATATGTCTGTGAAATTACACTGAGCATTTTTCTCCCAATCCATAAACATAAGATAATTTTCCATTTATTCAGACATATGCATATCCTCATATTAAACTTTTGAACTTGGATATTAACAGCTATTCTACCTAAACTGTAAGTAGAGCACATTTGTCTTTTATTTTGAGATAAAATTCTTCCCTTTACGGTCTATAATTCAGTGGGATTTAGTATATTTGCAAGGTTGTGCAGTATTTACCACTAAATAATTCCAGACTATTTACATTACCCGAAAATGATACCCCCAACCTCTTAAGTAGTCAGTCTCTAAATTCCCAGCCCCCCAGCCTTAGGCAACCACTAAACTACTTTCTGTCTCTGTGGATTTATCTATTTTGATCATTTCATAAAAACTGAGCCATGCGATCTTTAGCCTTTGTCACTAGATTCTTATAGTTTGGATATTTTTAAAATTCATCCTTACTGTAGCATGTAGTATTCTGTTTGTTGTTGAATAATAGTCAATTGAATGGTTACACAACATTGTGTTTATCCTAAGTTGATTGACATTTGGAATATTTGTATTCTATATTGACTTTGTTTTTTAATATTATGTATAGCAATCATAATTATTCATATGTAGCTTTTTGTATGGACATGTTTGCAAAATTCTTGAACAAGGAGTACAGTTGATGTGTTATATTTTAACTTTTGAGTAACTACACATCTATTTCTTCATCTATTGTAGCATTTTACATTCTCAAGCAAAGGATGAGAATTCCAATTTCTTCACATTCTTGCCAATTGTTATTTTATATTTACTTTTATTATTATTGTAGCCATTCAAGTGATTATGAAGTGGTGTCTCACTGTAATTTTGATTTGCATTTACCTAAGTACTAATGATGTTGAGCATCTTTTCATGTGCTCATTGGCCATTTGTGTAATTTTTGAGAATTTTCTATCCAGAACTTTTGCCAATTTTTAATTTTTGTATTATTAGTTCCTTTTCAAACATGCTTTCCACCATGCTGGTTCCTTTTTCATTTTCTTCAAAGGGTTCTGTGATGCACACACATTTTTAATTTTGGTGAAGTCCAATTTAATTTTCATTTGTTACTTGTGTATTTGATCTAGCAAATTTTACTTGCTGTCATGTGTCATGTGTGCTGTTACTTGTGTCAGATCTAGCAAACCATTGTTAAACCTAAAATCATGAAGAGTGACACCTACGTTTTATTCTAAGATTTTTGAATTTTTAGTTCTTATATTTATAAATGTAATCAATTTTCAGTTAAATTTTTTACATGGCATGAAATAGGAGTCTAAACTTCATTCTTCTGCATGTGTCTATCCAGTTTTCTGGATATCCCAGCAATAAATGTTGAAGAACTTACTGAATTTCTTCACTAACTGAACAGTCTTGGGTCTTCTGTCAAAAATCAATTGATAATAGGGGCCTTCCTGGTGGTGCAGTGGGTTAAGGAACACACTATGAAGCAGCCATAGCCACTGCAGCACAAGTTTGATCCCTGCCACTGACTGGGGAGGTGACCCACATGGCTCAGCAGACCACTTCTGCCTTGCCCACTGCTGCCCTCAGCAGTGTATTTCTGTTTATCTGCTTGTTCTGCTCCCCACTCTGTCTGTGGTGAATCCTCTCACCCCCACACCTCTGGCCTGTACCCCTGTTTTTGTATGCATAAATAAATAAATATTTTTTAAAAATCACCTGATCATAGATACATGGTTTTGTATGTGGACTCTTAGGTATATTTCATTGATCTATGTTTCCCCTTGTGCCAATACCACATTACTTTGATTCTTACGGTTTTGTAGTAAGTTTGAAATTAGGAGTCTAAGTCCTGCAACTTTGTTTTCTCTATTGAAAATGCTTGACTATTGGGATCCTCTGCATTGCCACAGGAATAAGGAAATCAACTTATCAATTTGTCCAAAAAGACAGCTGGAATTTTCAAAGGTTTTCATTGAATCGCTTCATCATTTAGAGAATATTAATATTTTAACAATATTATTAGTCTTCTGAGCCATGAACATGTAGTCTACTTTTATTATTTAGGTCTATTAAACACTTTTTCAGCATTTTCAATGTTTTGATAATCTACATTTGTAGAGGTGTGAACCTATCACCTAAAATATATACAGTGTTGTAAATCTATGTTACCTCTATCAACAAAATTTTTCTTTATTTGTAAGGAAAGAAAAGAATCTCAAAGCCTACTTCAGTTGAGGGAGTACTTTCTCCAGTCTTTGTAGAGCATGTACACAGCCATGGTATACTCACAATCCTAATATTGGCATGGCCTTCTAGGTTTCCAAGAATATGTTTAAACTTTTTAAAGTATTATATGCATTAATTCTCTTCCTTTTTCTTTAAAAAATTTTGGTTAGACAACCTAGAAGGGATGGACAAATTTCTATAACTTTATAATCACCCAAAGTTAAAGAAGATATAGAATATCTAAACAGTCCAATTACAAGTAGTGAAATTGAAACAGTCATCAAAGCCCTTCCCAAAAATAAAAGTCCTGGTCCAGATGGCTTTACAAATGAATTCTACAAAATATTCAGAACTGAACTAGTACCTATCCTACATAGACTATTTCAAAAAATCAAAAAAGGAGTTCTACCGAGCACATTTTATGAAGCCAACATCACACTAATATCAAAACTGAAAAGGACAACACAAAAAAAGAAAACTACAGACCAATCTCTCTAAGGAACACCGGCGCAAAAATCCTCAACAACATCTTAGCCAACAGAATCCAACAATGCATCAACAAGATAATCCACCATGACCAAGTAGGATTTATCCCAGGAACACAAGAATGGTTTAATATTTGAAAATCAATAAATGTAACCCACCACATCAACAAAAAGAAGAAAAAAACCCACATGATTATATCAATAGATGCTGAGAAAACTTTCAACAAAGTTCAGCATCCATTTATGATGACGGCCCTTGGAATTCTCGGGATAGAAGGACCATATCTTAACATAATAAAGGACATCTACGATAAGCCCATAGACAATATTATTCTCAATGGCGAAAAGCTAAAAGCCTTTCCCCTAAGATCTGGAACAAGACAAGGATGCCCTCTTTCACCACTGCTCTTCAAGATAACACTGGAAGTCCTGGCCAGAGCAATAAGACAAGAAAAAGGTATACAAGGTTTCCAAATAGGGAAAGAAGTAGTAAAATTATCACTGTTTGCAGACGATATGATAATATACATAGAGAACCCCAAAAGCTCTACAGAAAATCTAATCAAGCTAATCGGCCGGTTTAGCAA
>JAGFMF010011922.1:228378-244587 GCA_019455555.1 Galemys pyrenaicus | reverse complement strand
CATAATGGTTGGACCAGCTTGCATTCCCACCAGCAGTGTAAGAGAGTTCCTTTTCCTCCACATCCCCGCCAACATTTGTTGTTGCTACTTTTTTTGATAGGTGTCATTCTCACTGGTGTGAGGTGGTATCTCATAGTGGCTTTGATTTGCATTTCTCTGATGACAGGAGAAGTTGAGCATTTTTTCATATGCCTGTTGGCCATTTGCATGTCCTCTTTGGAGAATTGCCTTTTTAGCTCTTTTGCCCATTTTTGGACTGGGTTGTTTACTTTGCTTTTGTTTAGTCTGGTTAGTTCTTTGTGGATCTGTGTGATAAGTCCCTTGTCAGTAATGTTGTGTGCAGAGATTTTCTCCCAGTCGGTGGGTTGTCGCTTTGTTTTGGTTAGCGTGTCCTTTGCTGTACAGAAGCTTTTAAGTTTGATGTAGTCTCAGCTGTTTATTTTTTCCTTCACTATCTTTGCTTTAGGTGCTGTATCTCTAAAGATGTTATTGATGCGTATGTCATGTAGGGTTTGCCTACTTTTTCTTCAATATACTTTATGGTTTTAGTTCTTATGTCTAATTCCTTAATCCATTTTGAGTTGATTTTTGTGCATGGTGAAAGGCAATATTCTAGTTTCGTTCGTTTGCATGTATCAGTAAGTGATGTAGGTTTTATTAAAGGATGCCCATAGTGACTAACCAAGCCCAAACTACTTTTAGGCTAAGAGAAGAAACTTGATTCTCTGCTTGGATATTTGAAATAGTTAAATATTTAGGAGAAAAACCTCATCATTGGTTGATAAACCAGGGTGGGTAATAGCTGAGTGTTCCTTAGCATTATCTTTAATAGAAATAAAGGAATTCATATATTATGAGTCTCTTCTAACAAATGTCTATCTCTGAAAGTTTTGAAATTGTCATGTAATGCCTTATAAAAAGAATCTCTTTATTTTGGGCCAGAGGAAAAAAGTCTTTTTCCTTGGCATCTTGACCAACATTTCCTCTATAAGATCTTCTTAAATAATTATCTTAAAAGATTTTTCTTTTAAAGTTTTGTTTTTAACTGTAGTAAAGAATTATTGACAAATAAATTTGCATATACTTAAACTATACAGTGTGATGATTTGTTATACATATACATTGGGAAATGGTTACTAGTTAATTAGCACACCTATCACCTCACTTAGTTAACTGTTGTCGGTGTGTGCAGTGAAAATGCTTGTGAATTATTTCAGCAATTTTCAAACATACAATGCCATATTATTAATTACACTCACAAGGCAGTACATTATCCTCAGAACTTATAACTGAAAGTTTATCTTTTCTTAATAACACTAATTTCTGTTAAAATTCTACTTATGGATGTGTCAGTCTCATAATTATGGTTCTAAGCTATTCATATCTTTAGCGTATGCCCTTTTTTGAACAGTAATTCCTTTCATTTATTTTCATGTGTAAAATGATGAAGCAACATTTTGTTAATTCCCACTAAATGTCTGGGACTGAAGTAATATTTTCTCATTTAATTCTCAAAATAAGTTATTCTTTTTCTTAAGATTTATTTTCATCCATTTATGGGAGAACTGGGATGTAGACCAGAGCTACAGGTGGTGAGCAGATCCACTAGAGACAGAGTGGGGAGCAGAACAGTCTGATCTACTGAAATACACTGCTGAGGGGAGCAGAGGGCAAGACAGGAGAGGTCTGCTGTGCCTTGTGGGTCAAGAAAGTGAGATTGAGAGACAAAATAACTTGTCCAGGGTCACATAGCAGGTAAGTGCTGTAGCTGGGATTCTCATTCAAACCCTTCTTACACCAACATACATGTTCTCCTTATTAAATGAAATAATTGCCTTTGGAAAAGAGAATTTCCTAAAAATTTTGCAATCTAAACATTGTCTCAGATTCTACAAAACAAAAATCTAGAGAGTAACATTTCACTGGGGAGTCTTAGCTTAAGCATGTCCTTTCTGGCAATAACTCCTATTCTGTGATGATTATGTGCCTTTCTTTTGTGCCTTTCTTGTGATCCAGAGACTAAAACTGCACTGCCATATTCCAGGTACAGTTTTCTGTGGTTTTGCAACACAGAATATGTGTTGATTTCCTCTGTATAAGAAAGAGTCAACAATGATATTCCAATTCCTATTATGGGATTTGATAGATATTTCAGAGCCAATCATTTAAATGTGGTTTAGATTAATTTTTGTTAAATGCATATGAACCATCACAGTCCAAGGAAAGTTAAGCAATTTTACAAAACCTGTTCCATACTATTTATCTGCCAAATGGATTAGTCATGTTAAACGGATACTCTTGCATTAAGGTGGACTATGACAGTTAACTTAACTGTTAAGATAGTGCATGTAAACACATTATAAGAACAAAAGGAGGAAAAAACCCAGAAGTATCACACTTTTGTAGCTTTGTATATTATACTTTAAGCAATGTTAATTGTACAGATACATATTTTGTGAGCCAAACAAATCTAGTCATGCAGTGTCAAAAGGGCAGCATTCTTATGTGTGGGAAAATATTAAAGTAGTAGAACACTGAGTTCACTGATTACTGACAACTCTGAGAAGAGTATGATAAGGTCTGTCCTTGAATTATTTTCCCTCTTCCTTTGATACAAGGTCCAGTAATCATTTACTCTTCAGTGCAATAAAATATCAGATTAAATTAAGGAGGAGGGGGGAATCTGTTGTCTAGGTGAATATTTAATCAGCTGTGTCAAAAACCATTTGTATAATTTTATCTGCATTAAAGGATAATAAAACCTCTTCCAAATATTATTAAAATCAGAAAATTAAAGTTTTTAAGTTGCTCCTTTTAGCATAATTGATGATTAGGATGTATTTTTCTATTTTAATATACCTTCTAGATTTTTCAAATGGATTAAAACATTATAGATCTTTTCTTACTTAACTTTTCATGACATCCTGAGGTTCTAACAAAATACATGATAAGCAAATTGGTAGTCTCCACTGTAGGATTGCATTTAGTTAAAGTATGTTTAAGGCATCATTTGATTTTCATAATGTAAATTATTTGGGATTTTGTAGTTCACAAAATAGCTTCACAAAATGCTACAGCATTTGCTCTTAAAAACTTTAAAAAGTTCCATTTTTCAGCTAAGGGATATAAAATTTATTATTCTCAAATAACTATTCCAAAAGAGCAAACCTCATAGAAGGAAGCCCTAAACATTTGGGCTTTTCTATTTCTGAGTTTTCTTTTTTGTTTGCATATATGGGTACACAATGATTATGCATTTTTCTTCTGCTTTGTGTCTCATTTTCAACAAGAACAAAAACTTAATGAGGAATTCAAAGAGTGGTACAAAATCTTGGCTGCTTACCTTTATTATTCTGATCTTAGACAAAATCAAACTCAAAGGATTCTAAGTTATTGAAGGTCTGTGTTGGTTTTAACATTTACAATATTTTATAGCTCAATTCCAATATTTAACACATACTTCATGGTCAAGAAATTATTTATTTTACCAAACCTTTCATTTCACATGCTGAAAGTCTAACTCTGTTTTTTCAAAGAAACAATAAAAGGAAATCAACTGCATGCCATAGTGTTTTCATATATTTGAACACCAAATGTGGCTTAGCTAGTTATGGATGCTGAAAATATGGGTCAGATTCAATAATTCACCTACATCAAACATTAGCACTTTTTGTAGTATTGATGATATTAGAATTTTGCTCTCAAAATAGGGAACTGGTTACCCGTTTGGGAAATATATAAATAGAATGATAAAGATATAACTTAAGAAAATTTTTCAGTAATATTTGCATCAGTGGATTGACACCTAGCTTGCACAGGGAACTGGAAGCAGGATTTACAAATATTATACTCTGTCAATTTTTGGAAACTGTAAAAATAGAGGATAGGTATAGTCTGACTACAAAGACTACATAGGTATAGTCTGACTACACTGTATAGCCAAATTATGATGATGAAACCCTGGAACATAATATTGGAATATGTGGTTGTCCGAAGAAGATGCCTCTATTTACTCAATAATTCCTTCAGGGAATTCCTGAGACTCTCAACAGTCAGTTGCCATCTAATACCCTCCATTAGAAAATAACTTATAATAAGATTTTTTTAGTCACCAGGTAGTTCCCTTGCTTTTATCCTATTAGGTCTCAAACCTAAGATGATTCATCTTGACTGAGAGAGCAGTGTTAATTTAGGAAACAATTAAGCATCTGAATTACAAATATTCATGAGTAGTTTTTAGGTATGTGTTTTAGGGATTGCTTTAGAAAGAGTTATTGAGCTACTCTTGCCTGGGATACACTAGTCCTTGTCTGTTTGATCACACAGATGTGGTTTGGCATATGGACCTCTAGACGCATATTTTTACCCAAGCACCCACTTCTAATCAGGGTCACTTAGTCCATCATTACCTGGCCATTTCTAATGAAACCAAACTGACCCAATAAATGTGTCCAAAGTTTTGGGTCTGAAGGCTACATTTTGTATAGTTAACTTGATGGATCTCTCTAAGACCGTTCTTGGCAAATGAACCCAAACTAGGCCAGAGTAGCTGAAGATGTATTACCTTCTGGGACCCTCTCAGTTGTTGTTCTTATTTCCGTCTTTCTGAAGACCTTGTGAAAAGATGTATAAAACACCTGACCTTTGATTTGCCCCCTTAGCAAGAAGTCTCCTTTCTTCCCTACTAGATTTTAAGAGGTGGCTGGATTAGCTGGTTGGAGATTTTAATATTTTCTGAGCCTGTGTCTCTTTATTAGTTACCATTTGCTGTAAGACCCTTTAAAACTTGGAAATTAGCTATTCATCACATTAATACACTCCCCTGGAGTGTCACTATTGTCATGAAAATCATCACCAGACTCTCTTCCTGCCACATCTGCAGAATTAACTTTACCATTTTCATTGTCCTTGATCTCTCTGTTGCATTTGACACTAATATCCATCCAGTTGCTACCTAGTATCTTCCATTAGAAAATTATTTGCTAGTAAGATTATTTGGGCACCAAAGAATTGAAACACATTTCTCCTTTGGCCTATATAACTACTCACTCTGATTTTATTCCTGCTTCTACAACCACACTTGAAATAAATGGATGAAAAAGCTAAAAGAGTGAAAGAAAGCTCAAAAATGGAGAGGCAAGAGACCATAGAAGAAAACAGTAGGAGCTTGACAAATAACAATCAGCTACCTTTTCAGCACTTACTATGTGTCTGATACTGAGTAAAAATTCACAATATTGTTTAATATTCACAAGTCTTTGAAGTAGGTAACACTATTAATATTTTATAGGTGAAGAAAATGAAACAGAAAGATTAAGCAAATTGTTCATAATAATGTATTATCTAAGTGAGAAAGTCAAAGTTTAGGTCAATTTTTATCTGTCTCTTAAACGTATGCTCTATTAATTATACTGTACTGTGTAAAGAAGGTAACACTGGTTTACATCATTGTCTGTATATCAGAAACAAAGGATTTCCCCCCCTCAGGTTTGTTACTTTTAATTTTAAACTTTTGAAAGGGGGAATGTTGTAGGTCACATTTTATTTTTTTTTAAACGTATTTACTTATTTTTAATTGAGATAATATTTGGATATTCACATCACATATTCCCTACAAAAAAAGGGAATATTTCAATTACTTACATTTCTAGAGATTTATAATTAAAAAAATTTACCTGTGTCTATTTGGTGAACTACTAATTGACAATGTGGCTTGCTCTATAATTTAATCAATTTGAATCTCTAGTGCAAAAGTTTCCTTAGATCGCATCTTTCTTTTCAAGGTGATTTTTTTCCTGCATGATTAAAAAAAAAATACACTAAACTCTGACACTTCACCATAACGAGGGATTCCAGGGCACAATGGGACATTTTACTTTAAGAAATTCGTATTGAAACAGCTGCCTCTCTAATTACCAGGAGATCTGTACCCTTTCAGCTACCAGTGCTGACATTTCTGTTTTTCCATTTCTCTACAAAATGAGCATCTCTAAGAATTCTAAGGGGTCTGTTCATTAATAATTTGCAGGGATTTTCTAATAGGGCTTCTGTGCACTTCATATCACAAGAAATTATGTAAATCTCAAAGTCTATAATTTCCATGACTTTATTTTGGTCAATGGTTCAAAGTTTTGGGGGAGGGGAATTATTTTTGCATGGTCAGGTCAAGGGTAAGAATTCAGCGTTACCAATTTGTAAAATTTACAAATGCAAAAATATGTAAAAAATAAGTTGCAAGATGAGAACTAGCAATGCAATGAAGCATATGTCTCTTTTATGATAGCCTACCCTGCATACATTTTCTGTAAGCAGATTTCTTGAGATACCCTTTTTTCCAAGATTCTCATGACCATGTTATTCAATCCCAGATATTGCTGAGAAGGAACTTTGCTTGCTTTAAAATTGAGAAATTATGGGATACCCAGTAGGATCATTAAAAGCAGAAGAGGGCAAAAGTGTCAGTCAGAATGATGGTGCAGAAATTGAAGTCAGAGAGATTCAGAATGAGAGGACTTGATCAACTATTTACTAAGGAGGGACACATAGAAAGCAATGGAAAATACTATTGAGAAGGAAAATAACTAGTTGTGACTTACACTGATTTCTTGTCATTAAATAGTTCACCTTTGTACACATTCAGAAATGTTAAATGGAAAACTTTTAAGAATGCATACTAATCTTTAAGAACTAGAAATACTACATATATCATAAAGAGGCGTGCTAAAAGGAAAAAACAATGAAAGATTCTTTCAACCCTAGATAATACTGAGAGTCAGCATGGTGTCTTCCCAGTTCTCTATCAATCTCCATTTTCCCAGTCTTGACTTTGGTAACCCTAATTTTGCTTTCTGTGCTTTGATTTAGGGATTTAGGATCATTGTGTGGCTCCTTATAAGTAGGAAATGAGATTTACTTCCCTGAAAGTAAGGGCTTATTCTAAGCCAAAAGGTAACACTATAGGCAGCATCACTAAGAAGATAACTGAGGACCGCCTTGACTGCAGTAAAGCTCATTTCTCAACTTGTTTGCACTGAATTTGTTCTTGCAAATGAGGAAAAAACACAACTGCCCGGTTTTTGCTACTTAGTTTGTTTTAGGCTTTACATCCTTTCTCAATCCTTTCAGACCTTGAAGTCATTAACCATAAATTTATCATAATTAAAAAAACTTCCCCTTCTTTGCATCTAGTTTTGAAAGATTCATGCAAAGATCTAGACCAATTTTTTATAGACCTCCATCTCGTGCTATCCAAATAATAAAAATTATCAAGATTCAGAAGTGATATGTCACTAGAAAATATAGGTACTCCCAGCAACAGAAGAACACTAGGGGAGTTTTATAATTTTTTTTTTTTAAAAAACAGGATTAAGGAAGATAATTGGTTCAGATAAACAAAAAACTAAAACAGGCAAAGTTGAGAGATAAATTAGAGTTAAATACACACACAGAGGTTTTTAAGAGTAGGAGTGCTACGCTGAAAACTTTGAAGGAAGTAATATACGTAGGTTATGATTGCATTTTAAATGTATCATACAGTTTGAAGAAATTTATCCAGAATTCCAAGGAATGGCAAATTGATGAAAAATAGAAAGAGAAATATGAAAAACACTGCAGACAAATCCAAGGAATCAAATAAACACAAAAATAGAAATTTTGGTGGAAGGGAACAGACATGATGTGATAGAAGGGAAACAAAGTAGAGAAAAAATTTCCTGAATTGAAAAATAACTGATTTTTCAGTTTGAAAGAAATGACAAGTAGTCAAAATGTGTGTGTGTAAGAAAGAGAGCAGTGGGGAGACAGAACATCTAGAAATATTTTCGTGAAAATTTTAGTTTCAAGTGCAATGAGTTATATTAAGCCAAGAAAATAGAGTAAATTTTTAAAATAAAGTTTAATGTTCAATTCTCAAGAACTACAATGTACCAAACGAAATATCCCTGTAATATATTTTTTAAATAAGTAAAGCTATCAGAAGAACTAAGAGAAACATATTTATAGCAGGACAGTTTATTTTTTAAAAAAGATTTATGTATTTATGCATACAAGAGCTGGGGTACAGGCCAGAGTTGTGGGAGGTGAGAGGATTCACCAGAAACAGAGTAGGGAGAAGAACAGGTAGCTAGATTGAGATAAGCTGCTGAGGGGAGCAGCTGGTGGGCAGGGGCGATTTGCTGCGCCATGTGGGTCCCCTCCCTGGCCTGGTACCCCTCCCTGGCCGGGGATGGAACTCGCGCTGCTGTGCTGCGGATGCTTCACAGTGTGGTGCTCAACCTGCTGCACCACCAGGGAGGCCCCCTATAGCAGGACAGTTTAAAAGATACTGCAAGTATTTTGTGCATTATATAAACATTGGAAAACTAACTATATGCTTCACAGTGTGGTGCTCAACCTGCTGCACCACCAGGGAGGCCCCCTATAGCAGGACAGTTTAAAAGATACTGCAAGTATTTTGTGCATTATATAAACATTGGAAAACTAACTATATAGATTACTATAGAGTGAAGAATTTAATATAATTGATAGGTGATCTTTCCAGAAAGATAGCCAATGCCCTAACCCATTTTTTCAGCATCCAACTGAAATGAAAGAAAAACAAAAGTAGTAGGGATGGATCTCTTATTTCCAAGGGGTACACACTCTGTACAGATTTCTGTGAAATAATTTACAGTGTGAATATCACAAACGGTCAGACCACAACTTTGTCAGTAATGATTGTGTCAATAATGGAGACTGGCTTGGGAATGGGGAGCAACTGGCAAACTGGTTGTCATTTCACTAGTCACACAGTTGATTCTACACAGCAATAATCAGGGTAGCTGTACGAGGACTGACAGACCATATGTCAAACATCAAGCAAAAAGTAGAGAGGATTTGCTCTGCATTGACTTTATTCACTCACTTGTTTATTCAGCAAATAATTATTGAACATTGATGTGTGCTAGGCATTGAACTGGATGATGGGAAAACAGCAATGGAGAAAAACAGATAAAATCCTCTCCTTTAAGATTTTTATATTCTGGTTGAGAAGATAGAGAAGTAAACAAATATAGAAATAAAATATTGAAAAGCTATATGTATTACTAAAGAAACAACCAGGGTGATGTACTCCAGAGAATCCAG
The DNA here is from genome assembly GCA_019455555.1 of Galemys pyrenaicus. Taxonomy (NCBI): domain Eukaryota; kingdom Metazoa; phylum Chordata; class Mammalia; order Eulipotyphla; family Talpidae; genus Galemys; species Galemys pyrenaicus. The sequence goes on along the minus strand of JAGFMF010011922.1, from coordinate 235,464 downwards.
ATGTTGGGAGTAGGAGTTTCTGCAGACTGGGTGGTCAAGGAAAGAGTTCTCTTTGTAGACCTGACATTTAAACTGAGATCTGAACACTTACATGACCTATTGAAGTCAAGAGCTAGGCACATATACAGGAATATGCACTGGCATATCCAGGCATGTGAAGACACCTCTAACTCAGAGAGAATTCAAGCAAAGGTGGCAAGCCACAGACCACCAAAGACTGCAATTTGATCAATCATTGTTCAACTAAATTTTTAACAGGACTTGTCTGCTATTGAAGGAATGGAAAGGAAAGGAACTCTACTGAGTTCTAATCTAATTTGCATAATGTGCTACTGATAGGAACTGGATGGACTTCTAACCCTAATTTTCATAGCAGACCAAAGTACAAACTATCTCAAATTTTCTATGCAGATATAAGTGCTACCTCATCCAAACAACTCAGGACATAATTCAAGGGCTTCTCAAATTTATGCTTACAGACATTCAGTTCTAATAAAACCAAAAATAAATACTGATCTTTTGTTTCAACCAGGCTTTGTTTAAAAAGGATGTTAAAGGAACAGAAATGTGGTTTAAGCCAAAACAATAGGATAAAGAAAGACTTGGGCAGGGTAGAAATTGTGCCATCTATGTAGATGGAGAAAGACAAACTCTTTCAATATCATAGATACCAGTACTTTCAAGTTAGTTTATGGGTAATTGCTGTGAACATAGCAATAATAGTTCTGGGAGTAGGGGTGTGACAGTGAGATATTAATGTCCATGAAAAATCACAGAATAGCTGAAGAAATACAGTGTAACATTGAAAGAACTAGAACAATTTATTACTAATACAAGAATAAAAGAGACACAGAGAAAATAATTCCCAAATAGCCTCCAATGTAAGTAAAAATTTAACAATTTATAAAGGTGGTACTATTATTATATTAGGAAAAGAAAAGATCAATAATAAACAATGCTAGGGCTATTGGTTAGTTATTTGCCAGGTTTTACATAGTCACTTATCACTCTGAACAAAACATGGATTAGAGACATTTAATGTTTAATAAAGAAATTAATCTTTAAATAAATTAACTAAATATATCAGCTGCTCAATATTGGAGTGAAGATGAACTCGAAACACAGAAAAGAAAAATACATACATATATATATGTATATATATGGGAAATTCCATACTGCATGTGGATTTGATTATCTACTTGTTAAAATATTTTACATTTTCTAAATCATCTACACTGAGTTTTTATTTTAGAATAAAAAAAATGGCTACTAGATAAAAAAAAAAGCAAACATCTAATTCAAAAGTGTAACCTCAAAAAAAAAATTGAGGGATTGTTTCACAAAAGTGTATATATCCGGAGCCCAGATTAGACTCACTTTCTCTGTATATTTTGTAACCCAGCATTATTCTTAAAAAAATATAGATAACAACTGCTGTAGCGCTGTTTGTTATTCTTTAATTTTCAGGGGACAGACTGTCCACAATTATTTTGGCCTCTTCATCTTTCTCTTGCTTTAGAAACACAGCCAAATATCAATCTTACCACAAAAATCTGATGGGAGATGAACTTGGGCTCCTCCTCCTTGACTAGATTCCGTCTGGTCCAAAAGAGCACCTAATATAACACATACCTTATCATTATTTCCTCACGTCTTCTGTGGAAATCCTGTCCAATAAAAAAATAAAAATTGCAACCCTGATTTATCCTTTGGTGTAGAATTTTTCCCTTCTCTCTGTCCTGCAAAACCACTCAAAGTACATTTTCTCTCTCTCTAGCTCCTGACACTTGCTTTCATTAATCCCAGAACAGCAACTTTCTTACCCAGACAAAATGGGCAACTTGGGAATTACCAGCCTTATCATTATTTAAATAAAATTACATATGTATGTCAATTCAATTGTCTCCAAATTGCAGTGGGATTTCTCAGTCAGCAAGTAACCAGGCTGTAGACTTTCTGCATTTTCATCTACTTTAAAGTGCAACTACTCAGCTAATGAAATCACTGTAGTCCAGCAAAATGCTTAAGTTTGAAGTAAAGTTTTCTTTTCTTTTTCCCTTGATTCAGGGTTTTTGTTTATTTTTTAAATGAAATCTCTGTACTAAAAAGTTACTACATAGGATTTCTTAACAACAAAAATAAATTTAAGTGCAAAAATAATAGTTCTTTAAATAATTAAAAAATTAGTATTCTTAATTATTAGAAAAGTTAAAGAACAATTGATGAAATAATTTTCATCATTACTTCTCCCTTTCTACATCATAAATGTAGCTCCTAGAGCCCATCAATTGTCAGTTTGAGGACAATCTACTTTATCTTCCACTGCAGTTTTGCTTTCAACTTTCTTGTCCTTTCTTCAACTACGTATCTTTTGTTATATGAAAACAGTAGTTACAAAACTGGCCTTACCTTGAATGATATGTTACTGGAGTTGAGCAATAAGTTACTTGAGGCTGAGGCTAATCTTGGATGTCTGAGTTCTCTTTGGGTTATCTCTCATAAGTGGAGTATTTAACCCTTCTGATTCTCATCTCTTGGTCTTAATAGTAGTTCTACTAATTAAAGGAAAATATACACTCAAAACTACGTGACTTGAGAAAAGCGGATCTGTAATCTTGTCTCAGTTATTAGAAGTGTAATGATGTCAAAATGGTACCTGAGAGTTTGTGTGGAGTGGGGAGAATAGCAGAGACTCTAGCTTTCCCACCAATGCTTCTATGAAAACAGCTCCAAATTTATTTGTAAATGGTGCCTTGCATTTAGTAAATACTCAATATGTTTTAAGGGGTAATGTTTCCACTACTATTTCTATTCTGCCTGCAACTAAATACTGTGTCAGAGGGACAATGGCATCAAAGTAAAATCCCTGCTTAGCTTTGGGGAGGATAAACCAAGAAGTCCAGAGAGACACTGCAATGGTGGTCAAAAACCAAGTAACTCATGATCATCAGGGACAAACAGTGACTGAGTCCTGAGAAAAGAGCCAGCAACATGAACACAGGCATGAATCAACCCAGAGCCAGCAAACATCACACCCACTAGCAACAGCACTCTCCAGGACACCCTCCACTCAGTAAGACCCAGCCACAGATTAGCTATTCCAGTCATACAGCGCCATCTACTTGAACAGTAGAAGCTCTGCACCCTAAATTTTTATGAGAAAGACCATGAATGGGAAGTGGAACCCTTAGAAAAATTCTACCCTACAGAGAGAAGAAAATTCTGGACCCAGCTATGAGAGTATGGGAGATCTTTTCTTTGAGCCAGATACAGAATTAAAATTACTGTGCTAAAGAAATTTAAAGAAAAGAAATCTCAGAAAAACAATTTAATGTCCTCAGCAATAAAATTAAGGAACAGAAGCTCAAAACAAGAAAATAATGGATGTAAAAAAAATGGAGAAATTTTAAAAAATTGGAGAACACTATGGAAGCAGAATAGATCAAATGGAAGGTTGAATCTGTGACCTTGAAGATAATGCACAAAGAATTCAGGTGCAAAGAAGAAAGAAAGATAAAAAGAAAGTAGAAGGAATTAAAACTTCCTAGAATTATCCTATTCCATGAGGAAAGGCAATATTAGAAAAATGGATATCTGAGACAGGGCAGAAAATAGAAGGGAACAAAGAAGTTCTTTAAAGGAATAATAGAAGAAAAATTCCCAAACCTAGAAAAGGAACTAAATATGTCAGTCCACAAAGATATGAGAATACCAGATTACCTTACCCAATGAGACCAACACCAACACATATAGTAGTGAACCTTCCAAGAAATCAAGACAAAGAACTAATATTGAAACTGACTAGGGGGGGAAATGCAGATAACCTATAAAGGAACAACAATTGGACATATATCACTCTTTTATAAAGAAACACTACAGTAAGAAGAAAATGGGATGACTAATCAAAATACTTAAAGATTAAAAACTGCCATCCAAAATTACATTATCCTGCAAGGCTCTCTGTCAATGAAAGAGAGAAATAAAGGCCTTCATAGACAAAGAGAAGCTGAAGAAATTTGCAAAACACTGAACCACCTCTCCAAGAAATGTTAAAAAGATCACTAGTATCTAGATCAAAGAGAACATTCACAAGGACTGAACAAGGAATGAAAAAATCAAGGACAAAATGACTACAGCAGACTTTCATATATTAGTACTTACTCTAAATGTAAACTGACTGAATTCATCAATTAAAAGTCACAGAGTATCTGGCTGGATTAAAAAAAATAAAACAGAATTCAACTTTCTGCTGTGTTCAGGAAACACACACAATCTCCAAATATTTGATTTAGATACATGGGCTTAAAGTAAAGGATTATAAAACAATCATACAAAAACCAAAACCAAGAGAAGGCAGGGGCAGTCATACTTATATCAGATAAAATAGATTTCAAGCTTAAAAAGTTAACAAGAGGCAGGGATGGACACTATATAATAATTAAGGGACCAATATTCATCAAGGAGAAAGTACACTCATTGATATAAATGCACCAAATGAAGACATAAAAATATTTAGGGCAACTACTTGCAAATATGAACAGACATTAGAAAAAAATGTATCAGTGGTGGAGGACTTCAACACCTCATTTTCACCAATGCACTGATCAATCAGAGAGAAAATAAATAAGGCTATAATAGCCTGAAAGAATTGTACCTTGTGGGCTTAACAGATATTTATTTAAAAGAACTGAATACACATTCTTCTCAAGTGTACATGGCATACTATTCATGACTGACCACATATTGGGTTCAGAAGATAAATATCAAAAATTCATACCATGCATTTTCTCATACCACAAAGGTATCAAATCAGAAATTGTTCACAAAAACGAAGTACGAGAAGCCTCTAATATTTAAAAACTGAGCAACACACTACTGAATGACTATTGGGTTGGTGAGGAAATCAAAAGAAATTTAAGGAATACCTTGAAACTAATGTCAACGAGGACACAACATTCCAGAATTTATGGGACATAGCAAAGGCAGTACTAAGAAGGGGCGTATATAGCAACAGAAGCCGACATCAAGACACAAGAAAGAGCTCAAATAAATAATCATATCTCCCACTTTAAGAAACCAAAAAAAGAACAAAACTGAAGACTAGCAGAAGGAAAGAAGTTATAAATATTAAAGAAATAGAAATCAAAAAGATAGTCCAACAGATTAATCAAACTTAAATCTGGGTCACTGAAATAATGAACATAATAGACAAATTTCTACCTAGGGTTATAAAGAAGATAGAAAACGGAAATATCTAGGATCAGAAACAAAAGAGAAGTTATAACAGACACTACAGGAATTTAGAGAATAATAAGAGATCACGATGAACATTTTATGTAAGTTCAAGACCAGAATAGATGGACAGATTCTCAGAAATATACAATAATCAATATTAAATAGGCAGAAATAGGAAACTTGAACAAACTAATTACAGACAAGAAAATTGAAGCAGTAATCAGAAGTCTCCCAAAGTCCAGTACCAGATTGCTTCATGAGTGAGTTCTACTAAAACTAGAGCTTAGTTCTACTAAAACAAGATGAGATAAAACCTATCATGCTCAAATTCTTTCAAAATATTGAAAAGAAGGAATACTTTTAAATATTTTGGGGCCTTCCTGGTGGCCCAAGTGGTTAAGTCTCAGTGCAATGGAGCTATCTGCAGCCACTGCAGCAGGAGTTCAATCCCAGAAATAGTTGTGTTTTTTTTTTAAGATTTATTTTCATACAAGAACTAGGGTACAGGCCAGAGGTGTGGGAGTGAGAGGATTCAACAGAGACAGAGTGGGGAGCAGAACAGGCAGATGGACTGAAATATACTGCTGAGGGGAGCAGCAGGTGAGACAAGAGGTCTGCTGCACCATGTGGGTCACCTCCCCCAACTCATGCTGCAGTGGCTGGCAATACCTTGATAGTGCTGAAACTTTAACCCCTGCACCAGTAGGGAGGCCCCACATATGCATGTTTAAATAAGTATATAGGTACACCTCTTTCTACTGTGCTTTGTTTTATTGTGCTTTGCAGATAATGCATTTTTTAAATTGGGCAATTCTTTAATGTCAGAGCTAGGTAATTTAGAATAATTCTCATAGTCCCGTCATGCATTTATTCATTCAATAAATTATGACTAAACATTTAATGTAAGAAAGGAACTAGGAGAACACTAGTGAAAAATTATGCCAAAACATTTTCATGCTTTGGAACTTTATTGGAGATTACAGTTAAATGGGAAAAACAATTCTGAATTAAAAATGACTCTAATGACTATAAATTTATAATCACATTGAATGTTAAGTACAGGAAACAGACAATTTTTTTATATAAATTGATGGTTAGTGACAACTGTGCATCTATGTCTATTTGTGCCATTTTTTCAACAGCAAGTGCTCTCGTTATGTCTCTGAGTCATATTGAATTAAGGTATGTACATTGTTTATTTAGAAATAATGCTACTGCATGCTTAATACATACAGTATAGTGTAAACATAACTTTTAGATGCGCTAAGAAACAAAAATTCATGTGACATCCTTTATTGCTATTTCTGCCTCATTGTGGTGGGTTGGAATCAAACCCTCAATATTTGAGATGTGCATGTATCTATAACTAAGACTGGTAACAAGACTCTTAATTGTACTACAGTCCAATAAAAGATTAATGAACAAAGACACACAAAAATCAGTCTGATACCAAAATCTGTGTTTGATCCACTACACACTGCTATCTCCTCATAGTACACTGTGGAAAGACACAATCTTTGAAAAAGGGTGAAATATTATGCAAAATTAAACTATATATTCCAAAACTGTCAATTCCATCTAAATAAATCCTTACTCAGTTTAAATAACAGAAATAGTAGCATGTAATGAAATAACTTTATCTATATTTTTGTACTTAAAGTATGGCATTTGTTTTGAGTTAGCCTTTATACTTGAAAATATTAGAACTTGGGCCTCCCCTGGTGGCGCAGTGGGTTGAGCAACGCACTGTGGAGCAGACCGCAGCCACTGCAGCACGAGTTCGATCCCTGCTGCCGGCCAGGGGGGGACCCACATGGTGTGGCAGACCTCTCCTGCTGTGCCCGCTGCTCC
>JAGFMF010011922.1:209274-228328 GCA_019455555.1 Galemys pyrenaicus | reverse complement strand
TCCCCGCTCTCTGTGGTGAATCCTCTCACCCCCCTACACCTCTGGCCTGTACCCCAGTGCTTGTATGCATAAATAAATAAATCTTAAAAAAAAAAAGAACTTGAAAAAATTGGAATGTGTGATTGTGTGTATTTTTTTTCCGGAAGCTATACAAATTGCCCTTTTATATTATTTGAAAACTTCTACCTACAGGTGTATCATGAACTTAAACATATTGTAGCAGTTTAGGAATATGTGTTGGATAATGAGAAAGCCTTATATTAAGTAGAGACTAGTGAAGGAGGAGGATGTACTTGAGGTGATTTCTAGTGTAGACTATTCATATCACAAAATAGTGCTAGTTTCAGAAAATAGTGAATATGGGAACAAGGATAATGTGTAACTCAACAGGGAGGTTTGCAAATAAATGACCAAATAACATGTCTTCTTCTAAGATAATCTGTTCCTCTACTTATCAGTCTAATCTCAGTTTCTAATCTTAAGTGAGAAGGCTTATTAGACCCCAAAATACTGACTAATGCTGCTAGTAGCATTGTCGATTTAAATGTGCTAACAATAAAGCACCACTCACATACATTAATGATAGCTAGTCATACAATTATGATAGAACTACTTAATTAGTTTTTAGATTGAAGGCATAAACTGAAAAATAGTTCATGGATTTTAAAAATGTTTTTGACAGCAGCTAAGGATAGCATCTGTTTCAAAGTAATGGCATATATTTTTTGTACACTGCTGCGTGTGCACACATGTGCATGTGTGTGCATTTGTGTATGTGCATATTTTTTAGATCTACATATTAAAAGAGGAGTGACAATATCCTTTTCAAAATTCTATATTTTGAATCCCAGGAGTCATTTTATGTTCACTATCTGATGAGATTTGACAGCATAAAATTCAGTTGCAAAGCCACATATAATGCAAGCAGGCACTATCTTGCTGGAGGCTAATCACTTTATAATGAGTTTAGTGAAAAGTACCTATGCAATAAGTTGTAGTTGACAGCAGCCCAAGGGAACCTCTAAGTGCTAAAAATTAGCAGCTGAGAGATGTTGGATTGCATGCTTTTGAAGATAGAAAACAGATTTCTTTCTAAAATACAAGCAGTTTAAATTCGACATAAATCAAACAGATGGTAAAAGAAATATTTTGTTGCTATGGGCTTTATCATGTTTTTGTTCTCACTGTTTTATGAAGTAAAAGAAGAAAAAAAAGTCAGGCTTCTAGTGTTCTAGTTTGAGGAAACAATATCTTAACAGAACAGAGAAAATGATTTTTTTTCACTGCAATATTGTATATTTGACAGTTCATGGAAAAATTTACAACAGGCTATATTTAAAGAAAATGGTGAACACACATTGAACAGTCAGCTTGCTTTTAAATGACTCACTTTCATCTTAGACTTTGGATATTAAATAATCAATCCAGGCTGAAAAATTATAATAAAACACAATCACTATTATTTATAAATTGCGCAGAGCTGTGTTGCTATAAAGACCACGTTATTTTGGTCAGACTGCACTGATAATATTGACAAGTATCAAAACCTATGCTAATATTGCCTACAAGAAAAATGTAATATAAGACATAAAGAACATTATGGCACTGCCTGGTAAGAAGAAATCTATAAAATAATGTTTTAGTTTTCACACTTGGCACTAGAAATGAGAGAACAAAAGAGAAAGGAGTTCCATTTGACACAGTGCCATGAAATGCATTTGAAACAGTGCCATGAAAAACATTTCTAAACTTCAGTATATTTCCTTGAATCAAAGGGCACCTACTATATCAGAAATTTATACCAATCAAAGTAATCAACAGTAGGACAGTTGTAACTGACAGATATAATTTCTAAACTACTTGTGCTTGGATAGTAAGTACTTGTATTGAAATGATATATTGAGTTAAGTATTACAAGGTTCCACAAATGCATCAAGTAGGAAGTGTAATTTTACAACTACATTTGACAATACCAACTATAATTACTAAGAGGTAATGAAAGAAAGCACTGTGGGGTGGTGGGAATAGGTAAGTCTTCACAGAGTATTTGTGGTTTCCGTGGAGGGTTGAGGATGGGGTAGAAGTTGAATAAGCATAGAGAGCCTAGAAGAGCATTCCTGAAAAGCAGAATAAAACAAGGAAGATTTTGATCAGATTGCAGGATGCCTTAAATGTAAAACAGAGGAATTACAGGTTTATTTGTTGGGAAATTTAGTGCCATTGAAGCATTAAATAGAGGGTATTGTGTGCAAAATAGAGTTTTATGAAGATCTACCGGTCATCAAATGGGGAAATACTGATGACAAGGACACTCATTAAGAAATCATGACAGGCAGACATCCAGGCAGACAGTGATGAGGGTCTGAACAAATGATGTGATAGGAGGAATGGAAAGAATATCAGAAAAGAAAAATAATATAGTAGTCAGTGATTGGATGGGATGTGAAGGAGAGAGGGTTAACTCAACATTTGTAATAACCATGGTAATGAATTTCATAACCAAGGGGTTTTTAAGTCTCTCCAGAAAGAAGAGAATCAAGAATTATGTGTAGGATAGTTTGAAGTCTGGGAGTATGATATATCCATTCTTTGTTTTTTTTTAAGATGTATTTATTTATGCATACAAGCACTGGGGTACAGGCCAGAGGTGTGGAGGGGTGAGAGGATTCACCACAGAGAGCGAGGAGCAGAACAGGCAGATCAACGGAAGTACACTGCTGAGGGGAGCAGCGGGCACAGCAGGAGAGGTCTGCCGCGCCATGTGGGTCTCCTCCCTGGCCGGCCGCAGGGATTGAACTCATGCTGCAGTGGCTGCAGTTTGCTTCACAGTGCGTTGCCCAACCCACTGCGCCACCAGGGAGGCCCTATCCATTCTTCTTTGTTAGGATTGTTTTGGCTTTTCAGGGTCATTTGTTTTTCTATGTAAGTTTCAGTAACGTTTTGTGATATTTCTTTGAAACATGCCATTGAAACTTTGATGGGGATTAGATTGAATTTATTGAGTGTCAATACAGTTTTTGTGGTATGTCATTGGTATTGTATTGATACTTTTGTAATATTAAATGTAGTTCAACTTAAGCTTTATAATTTTATGTTCTTCAAGTACAGATAACATATTTGACCAAATTTATTTGTCATGTGGTATTTAAATCATGTAGAAGCAGCTTTGGTTGCTAAGTCTTGGTAACCAACCATTTAAAATTAGGAATAATGTATACTTTAGACAGTAATACAAAATAAATCTGATACACTTTTAATGTTTCATATTATTAGGAAAATATTCTTAATGTCTGTCACTTAGTAAACCTGACTTAACCATTTTCTATTACAAAAATGGAAGGAAAAAAAACAATAGCTATTATAGGTATCAGTGACATGTAATATTTTAGTGTATCAAAATCCTTTTAGAAATAAATGTCACTGAAGGGGGAGACCCTATACTTCCAAAAACACTAACAAGGATGTAAACCAAGGTACTTAAATAAATAGCAAATATCAAGTGCAGACAGCTACAGAAACCAAGTCAGTGTTTAAAAAGTAAAGAAAAATGTATAAGAAATAAATATATGTTCTAATGTATTTTTATTGACAGGAATTACAAACTCAAGTTAACATACCTGGCATGGTCATCTCCTGAGAAGCAGAGATTCATGTTTCAACTGGATTCAACCTCTTCTTGTTAGCAGGTAGCAGACCGTGAGCAAACTCCCAGATTTGCAGTAAGTGTTTTTATGTCAAAAGTTCAAACAGAGTTGTATCCGTTTAAAAGAAAGTCAAAATATTATGACTCATTTTAGTTCCTTTTAGATAGAACATTGGGCAGTATGTTTCTAACACCATTTTATTACTTGCTACTTCTTCTCTTTACCTCTATCCATGAATTGAAAATGTAATCTTAAGTGCCCTTATAGGAGTTTCAGTTTCCAAAAACTGATGCATCTTTATAGCTAAATACACTGGCACTGGCTCTCTCTAAAACCAGGTTTTCAATGTTGGCCTTATTTTATTTTAAAGGTGAAGAAGAAATCATATCATATATTCAAAGAAAAGTGTATCTTCTATTCCTTGATTTAGATTGGTGTACCCTTGTTCTATACTGTCTTCTTATCTAAACCTGTTCTCAGTAAAGAATCAGAACAAGTTAGTTATAGTAGGTATAAAGATTGAAAACATGATAAAGAACAAGTGCTTTGTGAAGGAGGAGGAGAGGACATGGTGGTTATCAGGCATGGGCAGTGGTTGTCAAAACTGAATATAAGACTTAGCTTTGGGTTTTTAAGGAAGCAAAACAAAAGGGAAAATCTACTGTCTACATAGTTCTTATCGGATAAAGAAATACAACCCAATCAATCAAAGGAAGCAACCTTGTTCATAATAACAAACTCAAATGAATAATTCTTTCGAGTCCTTATAAACAGAACATCTGTAACCAGCAACATGCATTGGACAAGAACATGGTACTTGCCGTTGGCATAGCCAAAGTCATACCCCAGCAACATAACTTACTTTGTGTCCTCTTTACATCTCAGTTTCCTCATTTGTAATAATGAGGATAATAATACTTCTTTCACAGGATGTTTTGAGGATAAATAATATAGGTAAACCTCTTAACACAGGGTTTGCTTCATATTAATTATTCAGTAAGTGTTGGGCTTGTGTGTGTATGTATGTCTCTTTAAAGTACAGAATTTACTAAACATTAAAAAAAAAGCATATGCAGTTTAAGACACTGTGATAATCACTTTTTATACATGTTGTCTTTTGACTCGACAATTCCACCAAATACATACAGATGATCCTTGTCAGCCAAGCATTCATCATGTTACTCTTGGTAGTTATAAGATTTCTTGAAAAGCAAGCATAAGCAAAACACAAAAATATTTGCTAATAAAAAGCTACATAAAATTAATGCCCATCTAATTATTTCTCATGATAAATACTAGCATCCTTTACTTTCCATATGTCCCAGACATCATCCAATATTTTAATATAGATATACTCAAATTTATCACAGTGAAAAATTTTAAATTTAGCAAAAGATACAAAATTTCCTGAATAGAATAAAAATGATAATGGAAATTATTTATAAAACCAATGACTAATGGCAATATTGCAGGGACAGAGCTGTTAATAGCTTAATGGGAGAACATAGGCCAGAATGATAAAGATAGAGCACTTTGGAGAATTTGATGAAAATCTGGAATATTTTCTGACTCTATCAATGAGTATACATTTTTTTTTAAAATTCAGGGAATAAAGTTATACAATTTTCCAGAAAAATTTCACATACAAGATAAGTTAAAATCAGTATCACATCAATCTTTGTTCTGAGTAGTACATAGTTCTAATTATAAATGCAGTCATTAAGCTATAAGGTCAATGCTTTACGTAATTTTGACTACTGTTAAATCTATCATCCCATCAAGTCTCTTATTTACAATTTGCAGTGTAAAATACATTTACTTAAGTAGACATTTCTGGTGTGATTACTGTGGGATGATAACCACTTCCTACATGTTTAGATGAGGAAAGTGAATTTCAAGGAAATATAGCTGCTTGCTGTAGCAATGGGGGTCCCGTAAGGGGGCAGTATTACTAGTTTTTTAAACAGGGAGAATTTATAATACAAGGAATAGTTAAATAGGTATAAAAATTGTTAGATTGATAACTGAAAAAAATGAACACTAAATTATCATGGAATTAGAAACTACATGAAGGAGCTACCACACTTAGGACTGGGGGAAAAAATGGTTAATGATTAAAACTGGAAACTTGGGGGAAGATCTCCATGGTGCTTATACTCAGAACTGAGGAAGGGGCACTAGTGCTTCTGGGGAAGATGGAACAGGGGACATGGGCTGGTTCTGTATGTATAGAAAAAATAGTAGACTTGATTCAACTGCTAATATGGGAAATAACTGCTATTTCCATGGTATAGAATTTTGCTGGGGAGAGATGTGAGACGCAAAGGGACTATATACCCAATGAGGTCAATCAGAAAGAAGCACATCTTTTTTCTCCCCTCAGATTTGGAATATCCTAATCCTGCTCTCTATTAGCAGCTGAAAACATAATCAGCTGGTAAAACAAATGTTTACAGAGTCCAAGCACCAGCATCACATAGAGTAAGAAGGATGGTTTGACGTTAAGAGGTCATATAGTTAATAATTGTCACAGTCCATCTTTTTTAGCTATTCAGCATTCAAAAACAGCCTTTTAGCACATATTTGAACTTATATATAATAAAAGCAAATCTGTATTTCTAGCACTAGTATGATGCACTACCTTTCATACAATAAAAGACCTTCTCATATTTCCTCACTCACTACCACCCCATGCAAATATGGAAACACAAAGTAACAACAGCCATTGCATCCAACTTTAGGAGAAAATTAACACTATCCATTTCTGGCATGTTTGCCTAAGAGAATGCAGCTGGTGAAGGTAGAAATAGATTTGAAACCCAAAACATCTTTCTTAAAATCTGAAGATCTTTTCTGATTGGGTTATTTGTTCTTTTTTGCTTGAATCATGTGAGTTCTTTGTAGCACTTAGATATCGGCCCCTTTTCAGATTTATAGCATTTCACTATGCAGAAGCTTTTTTTAGTTTGATATGGTCCCAAATTTGTTTCTCTTGCTGTTGGACATGAAACCACAAAGGCATCATTGAAGCCTATGTCATAGAGTGTTTTGTCTATGAGCTAAAATAGGCAATTCTCCAAAGAAGACTTACAAAGGTCAATAGACATATGAGAAAAAAAAAATGCCCATCATCACTTACTTTCAGGGAAATGCAAATCAAAACCACAAACACACTTCACACATGTGAGAATGCCCTATATTAATAAGACTAGAAACAAGAACTGTTGGTAAAGATGTGAAGAAAAAAAGGAGCCATTGTACACTGTTGGTGGGAATGTAGACTGGCCCAGTCTCTATAGAAAAGAGTGTGACAGTTTCTCAAAATATTAAAAATGGAGCTACCATATGAGGCAGCAATTTCATTCCTAGATTGTCGACCCAAAGAATACAAAAGCACTAATTTGAAGGAATATATGCACTCCTATGTTCATTGCAGCACTATTTATAATAGCTAAGTTATGGAAACAACCTTAGTGCTCAAAGACAGATGAGGGGACTAGGAAGATGTGGTATATAATAACATTGGACTACAACTCAGCCAAAGGAAAAGAAACTCCTGCCATTTGTGGCAACACGGATGGAACGGGAAGGGATTATGCCAAGTGAAATAAATCAGGAGAAAGACAATAATGAGTGGTATCGCATATAAGTAGAATATAGAATAATAAAACAAAGGGTCAGACAAAACCAATTCAATAACAAATACCAGAAATCTGAATGTAGAGTTGAGGCTACCTGGGGGCGGGGGAGGGGAATGGGGGAGAGAAGAACATGCAGAGGAAGGGTGTCCTCTGGACTCTGGTGGAGGACTACCAGTGCCTTGGTAGTGGCTGTGGTGTGGTGACATACATCTGAAAAGTGTGATCTTATACCTTTAAATCTTCTACAGTGTTGTAAGCCAACGGTAGCTCAATAAAACGCACACACAAATCTGAAATTCTTTCCAATGCATCATACTCTCTGCCAAAGTTAAGCATCTATATCAGACTAGTATAGACACCACTTCAGTGTAATATGAGGTGATTATGTCTAAATAACATCAAAAGTTATGACTTATTCTAAAACAATAAGAGGAAATAAGCATAATAATTCAATTCTAACTGGAGACTTATATAAACAGATCTGGTAACAATGAAATTTTGAGAAGAAAACAACAAAATGGTCATATATTTTCTTAGGACTTGGGATAATCTTCACTTCTACAGTTCTTTATCACATTACCCAAATAGTTAATGTAGTTATTACCTCTGACAGTTCATTTTGATCTTGTCTGATAAATTAGCTGTAATACTGAAGAGCAAGTGCAATAGTGAGGAAAAGAGTGAGAGACAGGCTCATTTTTTGAACATTCACATACGGGGGGAGGCATTAGTTTACGACTTCTGTTATTCAGCACTGTGAGAATACATTTGTTGTTGGAATACTTTTGAAGAAATTTTAAAATTTTATGTTTCTTGGGCCTCCCTGGTGGCGCAGTGGGTTAAGCAACGCACTATGAAGCAGACCTCAGCCACTGCAGCACGAGTTCGATCCCTGCTGCTGGCCAGGGAGGGGACCCACATGGCGCAGCAGACCTTTCCTGCTGTACCCGCTGCTCCCTTCAGCAGTGTACTTCAGTTGATCTGCCTGTTCTGCTCCCCACTCTCTGTGGTGAATCCTCTCACCCCCCCACACCTCTGGCCTGTACCCCAGCGCTTGTATGCATAAATAAATAAATCTTAAAAAAATAAAATTTTATGTTTCTTACATGATAATAAAAAAACATTATGCCCTGTGCTACTGATGAGATTTCCCACCTACAGTAAGCTGTGTGCAAATGGGAGACTTTAACTCACATTCATTCTATTTTTCTTTCTTACCTATAAGCAGGCAAGGAACACAAAAATCAAAACTTAACCAGTTATGAAAAATTGTTGTTTATGCCTTATTTCTGGAGATGAAAAAGTATATAAATTGTGTCAAGTAAAAGGATTGTAAAACAGATCCTTGAATAGCATCTTTTGTTTCAATGACATTTTGTTGTAATAGTAATCAGAAAAAAAAAATCCCCACCAATTTGCAGGATCTATTTCATTTTGTTTAGTTTCCAAGAATTTACCCATGATGTTAAGTGATGACTTACTGTGATTGTTGGAAAGCTAGACTTGTTTTGAAATAATACTCTATTTAGCTGAAAAGAAAGATTTAAAGATTTACGAGAAATGTTTAAAGGATACAAGGAAAGGAGCATATGTGTAGAAGAATGAGAGGCTGAGTTAGAATCGCTGAAAACATATTGATTGGTTGGCTGCGTTTTCTATAATGAACATCTATGAAGTCCATATAAGTGATATGAATTGTAAGGATTTCTGCCCCACAAATTTCCTACTTGGAATTATCATCAGTGTTAAGGGAATCTCACCACATATTTTCTTTAAGAATATGCCTCTCTAAAATGACAGGTTTTGCATATTCATAATTTATTTGAAGGAACTTAGTTAGGGTTATCATAGTTTTATTCACAGATTTATGTGTTTTTCACAATTGCATACTTGTTTTATCTTCTGTTAATAATTAGGCCACATTTTAGATTGTATTATATTTCATTTTCTTATAAAAAGTGCCTGTCACATAGTAGGCACTCATAGCCTATGGAATGAATGGGAGAGTAAATAAATGATGGACACAATAGATAAAAACTCCTTCAGAGTAGGACTTTTTTATTTATCTACGTATCCTCAGGGTTCAGTACAGTCTATCACTTAGGAGATGCCTAGTAAATTAATGAAGATTAGGAATTTTAAAGAACAATTATGAAGTCAAAGCAAGCATGGTCATTAGAAAGAACTGATTTGGAATTCAGGCCATTCTGGGTTTTTAAAAAATAATCCATCAGACTGTGTAATTTTAAATGTTATTTTACCTACTAAAGCTTTATTTTCTTTCTATTAATGCTAAGAATATATTGTTCAAAGGGTTGTTAGAAGGTTTAAGTGACATTGAATGGAAAATACCCTAATAGAGGGCCTCCCTCGTGGTGTAAGGGGTTAAGACGCAGCACTCCATTTTGGGCTAGTAAGGTCTTGGTGTGAATGCTAGGCTTCATTTTATTTTATTTTTTATTTGTTTATTTTTAAATATTTTGTTCATTTATTTTTGCATACAAGAACCAGGGTGTAAGCCAGAGGTGCAAGTTGGTGAGAGGATTCACCAGAGACAGAGTAGGGGGCAGAACAGACAGATCTACTGGAATACACTGCTGAGGGGAGCAGCGGGTGAAACAGGAGAGGTCTGCTGTGCCATGTGGGTCAGCTCCCTGGCTGAGGATTAAACACAGGCCATCACAGTGGGCCATGTTGTAGTGGTAGTATCACTGAGACTTAACACCTACGCCACCAGGGAGTCTCTCATTTTATTTTTCATATCTATTTTTTCCAGATCTCAGCTAGTAATTTTACCCTTCTTATTCTTTTACATATGTGTTGGTCTAAACCATACCTATTATTTTATTTATCCTACCTTAAAAGCTCAGCTTTGGAAGCTTTACATTTCATGCCTAACATTACAAGCATGACACCTTAAAGTCTATAAATTGAATAGCTCTTATTGATTCAATTTTATCATTTTTCTTTCTAAGGAGACGACAGATAACTAAGTTCAACAGTACATAAGCAAAGAAAATATCTTTTCCCAAGAGAGAAATCAATAGTTATATAAGAATTTCACATGCCATCTTGACCTAATCAGCAGCTTACTCTAATCAATATGAACCAAACTTAGATTAGAAAATCATGGCTTAGCACCTTCCACAAAAGAATGCAGAAGTTAAATTTATCCATTATTTTAGGTTATTAACAGGTCAAGATCTCTAAGAAATAGTTGGACAGAGAAAAGGAATATACCTTTTAAATCAACTTTGAAAACTTTGGAGTGTAGGAGGAAATGAAATTTGGAGACTAGGATGTTAAAATGGTAATGGTACGGGGATAAATGGTAAATAGAGCTTACTGTCAAGTGTTACGTGTGAATTTGTCATCAGAAATGAACATTTATACCGAATCAATGTATTGTGTGAGTTAAGAGTAAACTTAAATGATACAAACAAAGGAGGATGCATAAGAAAGAATGGAAGATGGAAGAGGAACGGATAATAACAAAAGTGTGAAAGGAGAAAGATCTAAAGGAATTTTGTTAATAGAAGAGACCATTATTTCAGTTGCTCTTTATACCCAATCACATTTTTGTAATGTCCCATCCCCAGGTCACTAAGATGTTATACAGTTTCTAACATAAAAGTTCTCATTTTATGTAACACAAAACTTGATTCCCTTTTCCCACCCCCCAAAAAAACACATTTATAGGGAAAACACGTAAACTTTCATTGACAAAGGGGTTTTAAATACAGTAGCCCAGGAATTTAAATACAGTAGCCCAGCAGTTTTAAAAATAAATGTGAAAAGAATTGCTAAAATTTGACTTGGCATTCTTGATCATTTAGAGCTTATTTTAGTAAGGTAATTTTGTTCTTTAAGGCTCTCACTGAGTAGTTGTTTATGTTGGTTATTCATGTTTGATAAAATAATATTAATTTGGAAAATGAAGACTGGAGAATTAAATGACTCATCTAAGAAACTGTTTATAAATTCCAATCACAGTTTTATAATAATTTAAACATTACTAATAATTATTTGCACACATAGTTTATGATTGTAGATTGGGACTTTAACTTTACTGAAGAGTAATCCTTCATAATATAAAACAAAGTGCCATTCTATTCTAAAAGATTGGGTGCATTTTTTATTATTTTTGATTTTTAAAATTAATTATTATTTTTTTAATTTCAAGGGGATCAGAATTTTGTTTTAAGATTTATTTATTTAAGCACACAAGAACTGGGGTACAGGCCAAAGGTGTGGGAGGAGAGGATTCACCAGACACGGAGTGGGAAACAGAGCAGGCAGATCGACTGAGACACACTGCTGAGGGGAGCAGCAGGCGAGGCAGGACAGGTCTGCTGTGCCCTGTGGGTTCCCTCCATGGCCGGGGATCCAACTCGCGCTGCTGTGCAGCCAAAGCTTCACAGTGCTGCACTCAGACCGCTCGCACCAGGGAGGCCCTGGTGTATTTTTAAAACAGGCAAACAACAATATGAAATAGTTTGTCTCCATCGACTCCCTGAAAAACTGGATGAACACTGACGTCTCTGTGGCAGACCATGAGTAGAGCCCTAAACTCTGACTTTAACTTCTCAAATAATCTTACACTTTTGCTTTGTCATCTTTTAAGTGTGGGAATTACTATGTGTCATAACTATTCCACAATATTTTTAGGAGGACAATGGATGTGAAAGCGCTTTGACAATTTTAAAGTAGTATATATCTGCTTGGCATTATTGCTTCCAAAATTTGGCACACTAACATAGTTGATGTAAGCTATAATGCCACAGGACAGTATATTAAAATATTAAGAAAAACACAAATAAATTAATGCAAAATATACAAAGACCCCATAAGAAATTATTTTAAAATAATAAAAATACATAATTTGATATTGTCAAGATAGCAATGGGAAATGACAGTGGACTTGGCTAACAGAAAATACCAATTTCATAGAATGAGCAGAGACTGCTTTTTGAAAATTCATGTTCACATGGTTTTGTCAGATGCATACTATAAATTGCTTGTCGCAAATTTTAGTGTTATTTTAGTATTCTTGGTAAAAATGTGCATTTTGAAAATAATAAACCATCTACTGGATTACAGCCTTTAAATTTCTGTGAAGATCAACTTAATGACATGAAGCACACTGACATTAATCTAACACTAACTAAATTTCTATTGTATAATCTATACTAATGAGAACTTTAGCTAGTCTAGGACTTTTAAAAGAAAAAAGTATAGGGGGTGGTTACCCATCTTCAATGAAAAAAAAAAAGGTGATCTATTTTTAGTTTCAGTAGGTGGGAACAATTTAATTTCAAGGAAAAGTTATCAAAATTAAACAATGTCATTGCACATTTATTTGTGAATATTTAATTGGTGCACAGAGAACTGGCACAATTTCAAGCTGTTAATCACAGATTTCAGAATGCATATTAGCTAATGGATGTGTAAAATCATGCCTATCCTGTCTTAGATAAATGCCTAATTAAAAATCGTTTGAGAGGGAATAAAAAAACTTCACATCATTAAAGAAAAAAGAAAAGAACATTATGGAAAGCTGTATGTAACTTTAGAAAAAGAAATTAGGATTTTTTTTTTTTGCAAAAGAGCACTTTGCTGGATATTTCATATCTGGAGTTTTCAAACCAGATAAGAACATGAGGTGTTCAAAATAATTCTTATGCAGCATACAGGGAACCAGAGCTGATTCTCAAAAATGAATTTTGCTTATTCACATTTATGTGAGTCTGCTAAAGCATGCAGCAATTAAATATATTTTTATAGTGTCATATGGTTTATTTTTAGTAAAAACCTAAGCATAAGGCAAACTTCAAGATACTCAAGGACTTAGGTAAATTAAAATGAAATGTTCAAAAATACTATTCAAAGTTACACTACATGTTTAAATATCTACTGCGACATATAAACTTAGGAAAAATAAGGGTGCCACAGGATCTAAATTTGACACTTTGTTTAGGTGGGCTGAAAATTGAGCATAACTGCAACCGCTTCTTAAGTGGAACACATAAGAATTTTTTTAAGTCCATTACATTTGTCCTATATCCTATTAGAATGTAAATTATTTAATATTGAACATCTAGTTTCATCAAAACTACCAAAGATTGTTAGACCTACCTTATTTAGAAACATGTACGCCCCACTAGAAGAAAACTTGTTTACAAATCAAGTCTTAAAAGAGTTAGGGGAGATTATTTTGTAAAGAGAACTGCCCTGTTACAAAAGATTCACCACAGCTTTAAAATAACCCTATTTCCTTGCTTATTGCCTTCAAATGCTTTATATTAGGTAAAAGTCACTTACACTCGATATTTAGGAAGACATTTATGGGGTAAATCAAGTTACCCACGCATTTACTTGGACTATAAAAGCTATGAAGGACAATCACATATAGATACTCCATCTCCTTCTGTAAAGACATTTAAATTTCTTAAAGTATATAAATTCATTGCACTAAATTTAAATGATGTTCTACTACTAGATGACTACTGAAACACCAGGACAGTCTCTAAAGAGACTGTGGGAGGGAATCAGTAGTACACAAATACAAACTTTGCCTTATATTCAAGTTTTAGGGAAAATGCTCAGAAACCACTTGATTTAAAAATATCTCTGCTTTCCATAAGAGAACAAGTAAAATCATTCTTACCTGCTAGGATTTTGCAGTAAGTTTTGAAAACCCTGCTCTTTATCAAAAAAGTTTTGCACTAAGTTTGATTCATTATTGTTATTATTCCACATAGCTATAGATTATCTAAATAAGGTTGCACAAATCTGGTAACTATCTCAAGAAATGGGGGTGCTTGCTATTCATTTCTTTTATTAAAAACAAGTTTTAATTAGAAAAAAAACCAAATCACTCTGTGTCCCGGCAATGTTCTCTTTCTTAACCTGAGTTGCACTTACACCAGTGTTCATTTATGTACTAATTCATTGTTTTTACAATAATGTTTAGTGTTTTTCTATATGTCTAATGCTTCATTAAAAAAATCAGTCGACTTATTAAGTCTGCAATTGTGCAAATTTAAATTAATAATCTTCCGATCCTATCAGATTCTATTCCTCAATTTTGACATCCAAAAATTAGCCCTTTATAAAAAATATAAGCAAAAACATTCCTGATTTTATAGAATGGGTCAGGAATATTCATTTGGCAAAATGATTTTCCATATAAACAAGAATTGTGGTTTTCTGCCAAGAAAATGTACTCTAAAAGCTGGAAAGAAACTTAAGGATTCTTATATTTCCCTGTGGGCTGAATTTAGGTCAATAGAAGAAGGGAGGAGGAAGGAAGGGAGGAGGAGGCTAGAAAGGAGAGGGAGAGGATGAGGTTAAGAAGTAAACGGAATTTTATGAGGGAAAAAAAACAAAACATTTCCCTCAAAC
Source organism: Galemys pyrenaicus (assembly GCA_019455555.1). Taxonomy (NCBI): domain Eukaryota; kingdom Metazoa; phylum Chordata; class Mammalia; order Eulipotyphla; family Talpidae; genus Galemys; species Galemys pyrenaicus. The sequence continues at coordinate 213,639 of JAGFMF010011922.1, read as the reverse complement.
CATAATTGGGATGAGAACAGATAGTGAAATTACTAGAACATAGTGACCTCTTCTGTATTCAAATATTTTTGAATTCTAGGTATAATTCATTTGTACCTAGACATTAAGTATTGTGATTTGCCACTTGGAACTCAACATTTCCATTCACTTCACAAATTATAAAAAACTGTGAATTTGATATATTTTATTATGCTAACAATTAAGAGGTATTTTTCCCTCTAATTGCAAGTGGAAAAACATTTAAATTCAAAAGACCTGTGTTCAAACCCAAGTTGCTTTGCTGAGCAACTGTGGGAACTTAAAGATTCCGATGTTTCCAAGTCTGTAAACCGGAATAGTAGCAACTAGGTTGCATGCAAATGTAGCCAAGAACCATTAACTCTTGAACAAATGTTCCCTGATTACTTCTTTTAAAAAAAGAAAATGAGAAGACTTCTAGTTCTGGCTGTGATGAAATAAGCCTGCTGCAACTTAACTCTTAAGCTGATTGAACCAAAAACTATGAAAAAGCATGAAAACTAATATGTGGACTCTGAAATGTAAATAATAGGCATATTGGGGAGGGAAGTCAAAAAACCTGAAGAAAAACCAACTGTGATAAATTTCCTATTATTATCTTTCTGTTAACTGCAGACTTTGATCAGGAGCTAAAGCTATATTCAGGAATTGTATGGCGGGTACAAGCAGTCAAAATTTCAAGTGGAATCTCTCCTTCTGACCACAATACCAGGAAATGAGACCCTTATGAATCACAGAGTTGGGGGCAAACATATCATATTTTTCTATCTTCTTTCCTACCCATCCAGAGACCAGCACTAGCTGCTAACTGCACTGCATCCACAGAGGCAGAGGGTCCTGAGACTCCAAGAGAAAAGCCATCTTTCTGGATAAAGATTTAGGAAAAGCAGCCTCTGTTCTTCAAAACTTATGAAGGGCATTCCCATGATTTTTTTCTGTCTATTTTCTTGCTTCTTTCTGAGAGCAGACTTATGCACACTGAAATGTGAATCTGTGCAGATGGCTAAAGCTCTGACAGAATTAAGTTTAAGGACCCCAGAGAGTGGGGAGTTTGCAGAGTTGGACAAATGGATCCCCTAATGAACTGATACAAAGGCCAGGCTTTGTATCAAGCTGTAGATGTGTGGACCACACCCAAACAGGCTTAGCAAACATTGGTTTTGACGTTGGATGTACAATGTAAACCACCACCCACTGTCCCAGGTTAAACCTACCAGTGACTTACATGAGGGACAGAACCAAACGGCATAGCAAAGGCACTGGTGTCACTGCCTGCAGAAAGTCAGAGCTTGTGGTATAAAGTTCAGCTGCACAATTGCATGCTTAAACAAAAGCAAATATAATTTCTCCATTATAATTTAACTGGACCCAGTGTCTTACAACATAACAAAAAAAAAAAACTCCATGAAAATCACTTAAAAATATTAAATAAAAAGTAAACTAACCAATTCTTAAGAAAAAAAAGAAAAACAATAAACTGACAAATGCCAATATCAACATGCTAGAATTACCAGACAAAAGTTTAGGGAGGCTAATATAATCATTCTCTATAAGGTAAAAAGCTTTGAAATTAAGTCAAGAAAGACAATCTTAACAGAAAATCTAAATTGTAAAAAACAACCAAATGGAAATTCTAGAAATGAATGCTATAATACTTAATATGAAACTATTGACTGAATGAGCTCATTATTACAGTATATAGAACATGAATTAAAAGAACACAAAATGTCCAATTTGAAGAGCAGAAATAAAAAGATAAAAAAACGAACAGATTCTTTGAGTAATATCAAATACTCTAACATTATGTCAGTGAAGTTCTTGAAGTTGGGAGAAAATATCAGTACAGAAAAATATTTAAAGAAATGTCTGAATATTTCCCAAATATAGTTAAACACATAAATTTACAGATTTTGCTCAGTGAACCACAAAAGAATAAAACTTTTTATAAAATTCCAAGAAGCATCACAATCAAATGACAAAAACAATAAAGGCCAGAAGGAGAAAAATTGAGGCATACTGTCATAATGTTCTTACAAGAAGTGATATGAAAGTATTTGTTTCTCATACCTATGACACTTTTTGCATTATTTTAAAATTATGTAAGAATAAAGAAACACACCAGTTTGAGTGTATGTGAAAATCAAAACTATGTGGCAAAAAACGAGGCCTACTTGAACGAATTTACTGTCATGACAACTGTAAAACCTTCTGAGAGAACTTACAGTAAGGCAAAAAAGAGTCCAGCATGAAACTGACATCATAGTAAAACTTTGGTTATTGTAGGAAAGAGCAACTCAAATGCAGTACAGTATTGATTTTGTCTGTCTCCTGTTCTAGCTCTCACTCATTTTTTAAGCAAATTATTTACCAAACACTATGATGAATGAAACAGATATAGTAACTTCCTTCATGTTTTCAGTCTACTTTGGATTGTGTCAGAGTTCTCTGCAAATATTATAATTAAAATGTGAAATTGCTGTGTGCTAAAATCTGTTAAAAAATAGATGTAATTCCTCCTTGTAGAACTTAAAGTCTACTTCTAACAAAAGACAGTACATGGTACTAAGGAAGCATTGTCCCATACATCACTGCAAAATAGTAGTTAATTTTGACATGCTGAGAATGCCAGTGAAGTGGAAAGGACTTCACCGACAGAACAGTGGCAAGATAGTAAGATACCAGAATGCAGTGAGAACTAGCAGTCTATTTTGCCCAGTTAGAGACATTGAAGCTAGCAGAGATTTTGAGTCTATGAGTCCAGCAGAATCAGGTGGTTTTTATGAAATTACATGTGAGATATTTCCCAAGGATTTCTAGAAATACACAGGGGACTCCTACAGAAAGCTGAGGTCCTATAAGCAGGTGGGGACAAGAGCCAGTGGGTTTTGAATGCTTAGCTAATGTGTGACCTCATCTATTCTCAGAAACTGATGAAGCCTGTGAAAATTCAAACTGCTTTTGAATGTCTGTATGTCTGATTTTGCATGTATGAGATTTCAGAGAAGGCATTCACATACAATCAATTCCAGATGCAAGTCAAGTTTCTGTTCTATAAGTTAAATTTTGTTATCTTTCATGATAGAAATAGAAACTTAATGCTGACCATTCCATTATTTCCCCTTTCAAGCATTCATTGAATTTGTCCTATATTAATTGGATACATAAATATGATTCTTTAGAGTGTTATAATTTATTCTAGTACTCCTGTGACCTTGATTTTTCTCTTCAGATATCTTAAAGATTTTGGAATTGACCTCTATTACTTCATTAACGACATGAGAGCATATCAAGATGTGGGACTTGGCTTTAATGGTATGAATAAGGAAACAATAGATTTGTGCCAGTGCTGCAAGATAGGTCTCAGTTCTATTTCCCAAAAGCCAGGCCCCAAATACATTCTTTGGTTATGATTTAAAGCAGTAGTTTTCAAGCTCATTTTTTTTTTCACTGTGTCTCATAGGACAGATAATGATTGCCTATTCAACACATTCTCATAGACAAATTCTGATTTCAATTATGGACAACGGAATGCATATAATAGTCTGTCAGTGATATGTTATTCCTAGTGTGTTCTATCTCTTTCCCTTCCACTCAGGAAAGGGGAAGGGAATATACACCAAAGAGGATAACATAACTATAAGAGTGAACAAACTATATAAGGCAAAACATTTGAAAACTTTCCGTTTTAACTTTGTTCGATAACATATTACTTGTAATGCACAACTATGTCATGATATAGAAGTTAGCGATGGTAACCTCCTAACCAAATGATATGTCCTATCCCCTTTAGTTCTTATATGGAGTGGCAATGTAAATAGCTGACATTTATGAAAATTTGAGAAATTCACACAAGTCATGAAGTTGTGGTACAAGTTAAACACAGCTATTTAGGCAAGAAATATTAACACCAGTCTATTGGAAAAGAAGTGGTTTACATTCACTTTATAGTAGTAAAACCCCAATTAAAGCTAATTTACCTTCTGTCAATGTGGAGGAAATAAAGACCCTTTTTATTTGTATAAAGTAAATTGTCAATTGACTGTGGTTTTAAAAGTTCTTCCTTGCACAATTTGTAGTCTAACCTTACATTGTTATTTTACAGTGCAATTAGATTTTTTACTATCTGTTTTTGACATATATAATATTTCATAAATGTGACTAAATCATACATGTACACACAGGTCCATTCATGATTACAAAGTGGTCCCACTCATGTAACTACCATCCAGATTAAAAAATACAACATTATAGCTGAAGAAGAAGAAATAAAGAAAACCACCCCCTTTATAATTGAAACTAAAAAATTTAAATACTTGGGAATAAATCTAACAAAAGAGGTGAAGGACC
>JAGFMF010011922.1:179497-207800 GCA_019455555.1 Galemys pyrenaicus | reverse complement strand
ACTGAGGTGATGGTGCACTGGTGAGATGGTGATGGGGAATACATGGGGATTACAATTAATGGCAAGTATATGTAAATTTTAAAAGATTTTAATAAAAAATAAACATATTTTTGCATCCAAAAAAAATAAAAATTCTTTTCTTGTTAAAAAAAAATACAACATTATCAGAATCACAGTCCTCCAATACTCTCTCCCAGTTACTACCACTCCCTCCTATGAGAATTTTTAAGTATCTCTTCAATTTGAGTAATACCTGAATTTCAATAAAGCAAACACTATTATGAAAAAGTTATGCATTGCATTTTATAAACCAGTAATCAAATTTCCAAAAATCACTCATAATTGGATTCAGAGAACACTAAGTTACACATTCTGTGACTATGGCTTAGACAGTGAAATAAATTCTTTCCAAACCAACAGACTTCATTGGTTCTTAATACCAAGCTTTGAGACTTCTCACTCTCAAAATTTTGCCTATCCTCCTTAGGAACAATGCTGAAATCATGGTGGTCATTTCCTATTTCTGCTTATCTTACAAGAACAGCAGAGCGGGCTTGCAACAATGGGACAGAAATACCCTTACCCATTTTAAACAATGGGGAAAAAAAAGCTTGTTTTTTCATAAGTTGGCAAGTTGTGGTTCAGCGCACAGAACCAAAAGAATGTTCCCTGTCCTCAGGGTGATATCTCATTGCCTGGACCAAAAATAGTCATGGAAGATGGAACCAAGATAAGCCAGGTGTACTCTGAATCCAAATTCTTGTTATATCATAATTTAGCAGAAAGCAACCAAAGAAACTGTACCAACCTGTTTTTTTCTATATTCTTCAACCCTGTAAATATCACCCACGATAAACTGGCTCTTTTCTCAAAAGCTGGTGCCATGGTTTTTAGCTTCTGTGCCACAGTGTCAAATAACTTTACAAACTCACTTTAAGTTATTTTCTATTTAGTAAGAACTAAAGGAGAAAAAAAATAACTATTCAATTCATTCATGTTGTGCTTTATTTTTACTCTTTCTTGGAGGAGAATGAGATAGTACAAAATGGGTGAGGTAGAGACAACTTGGATGGATGAGACTAATAAATGCAACACCTTAAATATCAACAGTGGGCATTTTTCTCTTATTCTATCTTTAGGAAAATTGAGTGACAAAAAATGTTGAAAGGATTGACAGGAAAAAGTTCAAACAAATTAGTCACAATCTACAACTGACATTTCAGCTAAACTATCTAGGCTTCCAAAAAAAATTTCCAGAGTATTTGTGCCACTGGTCATTGTTTTGTTCTCAATGTTTCTGTCCTGTTCTCGGTTATAGCTTTGACTGGTGGCATTTCAGGAAAATGGCCACTCTTTCCTTTTCTCCTTCTCTGACATGTATACTATATGCTCAGCAGATGCCCACTGAATTATGTGGTCCCTCTCGGAAATATTTAAGCCCCCAGAGTGCCATTAACCAGGATCTACGGAGGTTTTTGTCAGGATTAGACAAAAAGTAAAATTATAGTGGTGTGCTGGTGTCATTCTAGTTAAAAGTCTGTCATCTTTGCCATTATAAATGTCTATTTCTTGCATTTTATAACTCAACTGAGAGAATTTGCCTCCAGTCAATAGAGTAGCTGAGAAAGTGTCAGTCATTCAAAGAATTTTTTTATCCTGATAGATACTAAATCAAAATCTATTGGTTATATCACTACATTAAAAGATTCTATGGATGGATGCGCACACATGCGTTGGTGCATGTGTGTGTGGTATGTGTGTATAGGGAGGAATACAATTTTGTTTCATGGGGCTTGCTTTGAAAAGGAAGAAAACAATGAGTTTTTTAAAATGTGAAAATTTAAAAAGCAGAGAAGATAGAGAATGAAATATGAGCTAAGTGTTATAATTTTATAATCATCACAATTCTTTCTTTATTTTTTACCTGAATGTCCACATTTATAGTCCCAGATAACTTAATTATGGTTAGCATATTTTCTTAACTCCACATTAGGACAGCAAAAGAGAGAAATGAATTCTAATTTAACTACATGACATTCTGAATGGTAGTGAATTTCTTTCAAGGTCTACAAAAGAGTTTACCTCTTTGTTTATGTAGTCATAATCTTTTTTTGTTTGTTTTTCTTTGACTAGAACCTGTGACTGAAAACCCATTGTCTACTAATCAAGAGCTACAGATTTTTTGTAATGGGTTGGCTGCTTATTAAATAGGGTTTCAACTGTAGAGTATCTAAGAAATCAAGAAGAAAGAATTATGAGGGCCTACTTTGTGCAAGCTGCTTGCTAGACATTTTATCTTTTCATCATCACAATAATATTTTAGCTTGGCATTTATATTCTCTTTTTATATAAAAAGAATCAAGGTCTAGAGAAATTAAGGACTACACAGGGTTACAAGGTTGGCAAGTACTTGAATGGGGACTGAAATCAGATTCACTATGACTCCCATATCTGTTTTTTTTCTCCATGGTAATTTGGAAACAAACTTCCACTGGGAAAAAAGGAAACCATCTTTTGTTGAATACTTAATCTGCAGTAAGCAACTTTACAATATAAAAGTATATATACTGTGTAATATAAAATTTAATTGTTATGAAAAACTGCAAATTAGAAAGAATTATTTACAATTCACAGATAAACTAAGTCTCAGGGTGATTAACTTGGATCATTAATTTGCCATAGGCCTCTACAGACTTGTGTATATCTAACTACAAAACCAATAACTTTTTTTACAGTAAGACTGGGCTTTCGTTTCTTAAATGCAATGCTCTAATCACAAGAGTTATTATATGGTTAATTCAGTTATGTATTATTCATCATTCCATTTAATTTATGAATATTTAGTCACTAAGCTATTTCTAGGATACTATTTGGTTGATTATTTACAGCTCCATCTTTGTCCTCTCTTATGCTTTCCTTTCCACTTTTAAAGTATTTTACAATCAGTGATTCAAAGTTACTTCCTTTAAAAAGAAATGCTCTGCGAAGCAAAGGATCCTATTGCCAAACAAGTTTGGGAAATGCTACATGATATACCACATACTTAGAGGTTCACAACAAATATTATCAGCATACTAAGACCTTGGAGCAATCTTGCAAGAACCAAATCTGTTTAAAACAGAAGATAACCCTGTATAACTACTTTTTCCCATGTAATGCCTATTAACGGCCTATGAAATTAGTGATCCAGGCAACATGCTTTAAGAAATGCTGGCCTAGCTCATTAAATGATACTGCTTATCCCAGAACTAAACTGCTTGCCAAAACCTTTGCAGTAAAATGTAACTCATTTTTAATAATGTAATTATTCAGTTATTTGTAATGTCATCAATTTATAATGCCAAACAAGTTAATGAAAGAGAAATCAAATATAGAATTTGATTAATTCCACACATCTTAAGTTTTGTGTACCTACTGTTTTTATTGAAGGGAACAGATTTCCTAAAAAAGGACACATTGATAATATATAGTATAGTATAGTATAGTATAGTATAGATAGATAGATAGATTACACACACACACGTATATATATACATACTATATTTTTAAAAACTACATAAATAGGCCTACTAAGTTTAATTATTAAATCCATGAGTAAGATTGAACAACTTCTTATATACCTGTTGGTCATTTGTATATCTACTTTGGAAAAGCTCTATTTGAGTCCTTTGCCCATTTTATTTTAAAGATTTATTTATTTATGCATACAAGAGTTGGGGTACAGGCCAGAGTTGCGAGAGGTGAGAGGATTCACCAGAGACAGAGTGGGGAGCAGAATAGGCAGATCAACTGAAATACACTACTGAGGGGAGCAGCGGGCAAGGCAGGAGGGAGGGGCCTGATGAGTCGTGTGGGTCTCCTCCCTGGCCGGGGATCAAACTCTCACTGCTGTGCAGCCGAAGCTTCACAGTGTGGAGCTCAATCTGCTGCGCCACCAGAGAGGCCCCCTTTGCCCATTTTTAATCACGTAATTTCTGTTGTATTGCTACTGTGTTGCATGAATTCCAGATTCACTGATCATCAGGGACATGTAAATCAACCCTTAATAAGATATGACCTCATACCTATTAGGATACTTATCATAAAATATGAGATAACAAGTGATGATGATGTGGGAGAAAGGGAAAACTTGTATACTGTTAATGGGAATGGAAACTGGTACAGCTACTGTGGAAAACAGTATGGAGATTTCCCAAAAAAATAAAAATAGAACTATTACATAATCCAGCATTCCTACTTTTGGTATATGTCCAGGGGAAATAAAACCAATCTCAAAGAGATAACTTCATTCCTATGTTCACTGCAGCATTATTCACAAGAACTAAGAAATGGTTACAACCTAAATGTTGAGAAATTAACACTGAATTGACACCTTTGACAAATACATAAATAAAACGTAAACACACACACCCCTACACCTTACTGGAATACTATACAGCCATACAAAAGAAGACTGCCATTTTTTTACAGTATGGCTGAATCTGGAGATTATGCTAAGTGAAATAAGCCAGACAGACAAATATCCTGTATGAACTCACTTATATTTGAAATGCAAAAAAGTCAAACTTTTAGAAACAGAGAGTAAAACAGTTTCTGAAGGACAGGAATTGTGAATAGATGTTGGTCAGAGGGTACAAACTTTCAATTATAAGATGAATAACTTCATGTGGTCTAGTGTACAGCACATTGACTATACTTAATTATACCATTTTGCATGCTTGAAATTTGCTAACACCTCTTAAGTTATCCCACACACATAAAAATCTATGTGTGGGGATAGATGTGTTAGCTTGATAATGGTAATCATTTCACAATGTATATGTATATTTAATCATCATGTTCTACATCACGAATATATGAAATTTTTATTTGTTAATCATATCTCAATAAAGCAGGAAAATTATAAAATAAACCTATTAAATCACACCAAAATTTTACTAGTTATTACAAAAATACTAAATGATACTGATATTTTACAAACAAAAGGTTATTTACATTTAGTTATTGCCATAACTTATGTGACATACCTGCCTAGGACAACTTTAATCATTTTTTCACAATTTAAAACCAATGCATTAGACAATTTATACCTAAAAAAATGAAGTTACATAGTAAACAGTGAAAAGTTTTTCCCAATCTCTGAGTAAACCACTTTCCTGAGAGTAACTAGAGACAATTAACCTGATTTATTAGGTGAACTGAAGTATTTTATATCTATTTGCAGACAAAAATCTGAACTATTTTTGCACAATACCAATATACTTAGCGGATTCAGTGGTTTTGAGGGGTAGATAGCGTGGAGTGTATGGATAGATAACTAAATGGCTTGATATTAGGCTGGCATAGCTAATGTTGTCATTTTTCAAATTGATCATACTGGTTTAGGAATAACAATGTACCTAAAACCAATGTATGCTGGGCTATTACGAAAGAACATAAACAAATAAAATGCAAGAAATATATAATATTAGTATGTTACGTTATGGCTAATATTATATACTATTATCATGGCGAACGGACAATATGACTATATTATGGCAAATATTATACATTAATTGATATTTATCATTCATACCCAGATGTTATTTAATATAATACCATGATTCAAACTAGCAAACAGAATTAAAACTCTATGTTATCATTCCGGCAAGTGGGGAAAATTTAGGGTTTTTTTACTTGTTTTTCATTTGTTGTGTTTTGTTTTTACATACTTCTGACATTGCAAATGTAGATCATCTTAGTTAAGGAATACTGTTGAAATATGTTATTACCATGAGGAAAATGTAATATACATACTGACAGAATCCCACTTTTGCCAGCAGAAGATGAAGAAATAGTTTTTAAATTAAGGCAGTAAAAATAATGATGGTATATAGCTTAATTCAGAAAACTTTATGTAATACACATATAAGGCTTTCAGTTTTTTAAACTTTGAGGTAAGCAAGGTTACCAGCAAGATAATTCATTTTCATTTTAATTTCCCTGAGGAAATTGATAGTCTTTCTTTAAGCAAATCTAACGAAAGTTTTAATGATGCAGAAAACCTGTCATTTAAAACTTTCTACTTTGTCAAGCATATGCTTTAAAGAATCATTTAAGCTAGGTATGTGTTAATGATTTTGAGAATTATTAACAATTTCAAGTAAAGTTTTTCATAGTGTCTTCAAAACTCATATGGTTACTATATCCAATGGCCTGCGACAGATATTTTTAAAAGCAAATAATTTGCATGGAAAATGCACTGCTAGTTACCCCACAACTGAATTGTGTATGACAAAATGATGTATTTGCCTATTTTTTTCATAAAGTAATGCATTGAAGTTGGGGAAGGGAAGGGAACTAACATTTGAATTGGAGTTTATTCAGAAGCCAACAGAGAGAACACAGCTGACTGGTTATGAATGGGTGGAAACAACTGACTTCTCAAAATCAAGAGATCAAAAAATAACAATCAGTAGATAGAAATATTGCAAAGAGGAGCTACATAAGGTATACAAAGGCACCTGTAAGATTAAACAATGATGAGAGCTTTGTAGGGACTGTGTGTCGATAATTAATTGGATCTCTGCCACACTCTTACTTTCACCTTCACCTTCAGGAGCCACAATTCTCATGCTCCTCTTGGGAGTTCAGCCTGTCTAGAGATAGTCTAAGATGCCACAGAAAGTCACTAGGCCAGAAATGGGAGACCTGGTGCATTGGGGCTTCTAGGCTAGGAACCCTAAAATCGCCACTATATTAACAATATTAAACATATGACACATTATTCCATCAACCATCTCTACAATACTAGGCAAACATTTTTTTTGCATTATTATATCACTCTACAGAACAGGTAAATTTTTCTAGGTGATAATCTATACTGACTCATCCATGAAGAAGTAGAAGACTTTGGACTGTTGCATTCCTGGATACTATGTCCTCTTCTACCACTTTGTGTTTTTTGTTTTGTTTTGTTTTTTTGCAGCCATGGGTGGTTTCGATTTTTATAAAGCTTTTCTGAAACTCAGATTATTTTTATTTTAATTTTTATTTATTTGAAGTAACATTGGTTCACATCACAGTTTCTGTTTAGAAGTATAAGATCTCCTCCCACCAGTACTATTACCATAGATCAGTCTTAGCCTGCAAATTAGAGATTTATAATCAAGTCTACATCACAGGATTTTCAAGAACAGAGGATATCATGCATATAACACCAAATACAGTGCATATGCTCAGAGTAATTGCTCAATACATGTTAACTAGTGTCTTATTTCCTAAAAAAATAATCGCATATTTTTATCAAAACTTCTGTGCAAGGTATTTTTTCTAAGCTTATTTCCATAAAATATACAAACTTCAGCAGAAAACTACATAGTATATCCCTTGAGTTTATGCATATAATTATAGATTATAATTTCATTAAATGACTGTTTTTATAATTTTAGCATTAACTCAGCATGCTTTCCATATATAGTTCCATATTCCTGTTGAGAAGCTGAGTAGCATACTGGTTAAAAGATGGCCCAAGACAGACAGTCTATTTGAATCAACTAGGATCTACCATTCACTAGCTGGCTGAGGAGGACAGTTATTTAGACTATTTGAGCTTTAATTTCCTTAGATAAATGAAGATATCATTACATGAGATATTTGTAATGTTACTTGCTCCTAGTAAGTGCTCAATAAAAATAGTTGCTATTATATTCTTTCCTTAATGTAGACCATCTATATTAGTTTTCAAATGTTCCCTTTCAAATTAGCACAAATTGAACAATTTAAAGATAACAAAGATCTATTTTATTATGGTTACATAGCTTGATGTGGGTTTCACTGGGCTAAATTAAACGTGTTGGTAAGACTTATTCCATTCTGGAGTCACTACGGGAGAATGATACAATTCCATTCACAGTATTGATAAATTCTGTTCACTGTGGTTATAGGACTAAGAATCCGGCTTCACCTCTGTCTGCTGAGGATTATTCGTGGTTCTAGAAATTACTAGCATCATTTGGCTTGTAACTTCCTTCCTTCCATTTTCAAGGCCAACAGTATTGAGTTGAGTCTCCTCTTATACCTTAAATCTCTCCTGCCATCCTCACATCACTTCTCCATGGTTAATTCACCAGTCCTCCCCTTTTAAGGGCCAAATGTGACTACATTCAGACCCTGTAAAGCCCAGGATAATCTCCCTATATTTAAGTTTTTTTTAAAAAAAGATTTATTAATTATGCATACAAGATCTGGGGTACAGGCCAGAAGTGAGGGGGGTGAGAGGATTCACCAGACAGAGTGGGGAGCAGAACAGGCAGGCAGACCGAAACACACTGCCGAGGGCAGCAGTGGGCAAGGCAGGAGAGGTCTGCTGCGCCATGTGGGTCTCCTCCCTGGCCAGCGACAGGGATTGAACTCATGCTGCAGTGGCTGCAGTTTGCTTCATAGTGCATTGCTTAACCTGCTGCACCACCAGAGAGGCCCTATATTTAAGTTTCTTAAACAAAAGTCCATCTTCGAAGTTCTAACCACCATGTAACACAAAATATTCATGGAGTTAAGACATATTTGTGCTGAAGAGCACATTATTCTGCCTACCACACCATAATGCCTACCCTTCCATTTTTCCTTGAAGTATGTACTTATAGTAACCATCTCAGAAGTTTATACACATGTAGTCAGAACAATAAATCCCCACTTCATTGATAGATTCTTAGAAACTGTGCCTTTACCTGAAACAAGGTAAAATGAAACCAGTTTTACCACAGACTAAATTATACACATATATATAGATCTTATAATATATCTTCATTAGAGTTTATATATATATCTCTTAACTATAGTTAATATCCTTTGGCAAATTTCTAGTCAAAAACTTCTAAATAAAGACCCAAACCACTTCAAATACTAAACGATCATTTGTATTCTTTCATTTTCCAACCAGTTTCCTTTTCAGGGACTCTGGTGGTTGAAGCCTATCCCAGTAGCTCAGGGCACAATGGAGGAACCCACTGTGGACAGCAAGCCCTTCCAATACAGGTACACTCACATACAAACCATTATTCACTCAGACTGGGGCAATTTATATACATCAGTGATCTTAACATTCACATCTTTGGGATATGCGAAGAAACCAGCATACCTGGAGAAAGCAGACACAGACATGGGGAGAACTTGCAAACTCTACAGGACAGTGCCCCAAGCCAGGAATCATTTTTTCTCCCTGTCATTCTTTGACTTAATTTGTCATCATTTACATACCTATGTCGCTTGGCAGTTAAATTTTTATATATTCTTATGTGTGCATCCTTCACTCCCTCCACCAAATCTCCCATGCCAATGACCTATCCTCTTCTTTCTGTCCGATCACCTCTTACCCTACCCCCCACCCTCTTTCCTCTGGTAACTAACTTATTTTTCCCAGAGTCTAGGAATTGTTTGTGCTATGCTTTTTCAGTATATGCTTTTGGTTATTTATATTCCACAGATAAATGAAACCATCTGTTATCTGTCTTTCACTTTCTGACTTGTTTCACTTAGCATAATCACCTCAAGGCGCATCCATTTTGTGCCAAATGGCACTATTTCACCTTTTTAAATAGCTAAGCAATATTCCATTCACTGGATATTCCATGATTTCTTTATCTCTTTGTCTGCTACTGGGTACTTACGTCAGTTCCATGATGCATTATTTCATTATAATATTAGAAACCAACCAAAGAATAATTTTTATTTTTTCATGAATATTATAATGAAATGACTCTGAATTAAATAATGTTATTCAGGGATCCACTTACAAAAATAAAGCTTTTTGGTTATTGCAAAGAAACAAAAATGTTCCTAAGTTATTTATGACAATGATAAAAGTGTTAATTCTTTAGAAAATAGTAATATATAATTTACATCATATAGTGAATATATAGTGAGAGCTATCAACACACTGAGAATTTGTTTTTTAAATGTATATTTGAAACTACTCTCAGAAAGTTCTGCTATAAAGACAGTATACTTATAATCTACTATTAATTGGATAAATAAGTCCAGTATTATTAAAGTAAAAGCAATGAATTTTCTTATACTATTTGCAAAAAATATCAACTTGTAATTATAACATGAAGCTTATTTCATGTCTTTTATATTTAATTTTCTATCCAGTTCTATAAATCAAACATTGTTTACTTAGGCATTACTTTTAAAAATATATTTAAGATGAACTTAGAATAAATGTATAAGGATTTACAAATGAATAATTGATTTAGTGACCAATTCCATTCTAGTATTTAGGAAGTAGTTCTTATTTGTGGATAATTCTCTATATGATGGAAAGTTAGCAATAAAACAGATAAGATATGCTCTTTTCCTGTGGAATTTTCCTCATTATGGGATTAGGTGAATGAAGGGAATTAGGTGAATTCAGTGTATCACGGATGCTGATAGAGGTTTACACTGGGAGTAATAGGAGCATGGGTGGGTAAGCCAGTTTTTGAGTTGCAGATCAGGAAATGTTAATTATCAGAGAGTCCATATATGCTGTGATTAACAGTAGCTAGGTTTTTACATTGGCTATTTACCTAACAGGTAAAAAAGGCACAACCAACTAATGTGTATTAAAATTTTGATACTACATATATGATGAATGTATTAAAGAAAGAATACTCAGTGGTTTGATATATTAGTCTTCCATCACTTCAAAGAGAATCAGCACTATCAAAAATAAAACTCATCATTCTCTAATGCATTGCATAATGAAATCATTAAATTACTAAAGATAAAGATGAAATGAAACATCTATATTTCAGGGATTCATCAGGGAAAAACAAGTGCATATTTCTATGAAACACATTGTGAAGACCACAAAAGGCATTCTTAGTAAAACTGAACTGTAATTTTGAAAATGTAATGATAATGGAATAAACCCACCTGAGTTAACTCAAGAGATTAAAAAGTAACATTTTATCAACAAGTCTTTGACTTATGGATGGAACTTGTTCAATTTTGTTGGCATAGCTGTCTGTCATACTTCCTACAACAGTACTTTTAAATTCAAACTCCCAAGTTATAATAGCACAACATAACAGTTTGTCTCCAAACACTTTTGCTGTTTTTGCCATTGTTTCATGAAGGGTTAAAACTTTTTTTGCTGCTATTATCTCCATTAGTTTAAAAATGGGATGGAAGAAAAGACTTTTTTTTTTTAATGGGGCATAGCTTCTTGGGCAATGATTGTATCAAATCATAACTTCAAGAGTGTATTCATTGGCTGAATATAGTCATTTTTTGGCCAGGTTAATGTCTTGAAATTATTCTTACGAAAGTGACTGTATAAATTTCCTTTCCATTTCAGTACTTTACATGAACATGAAAGCCTGGTGCAAAACCTAACTGTTAAAAAAGAAAACGGTAATACTCTGCATATTATAGGGATTAAAACAAATTTGGCTGGAGGTTTGCAAGCATTAATTTTAAATATTTTTTGTGAATGTTATCTATAAAAGCATACTTTCCAAATCCCTCCTGGGTGATTACCAGTGAATTGTTTAAAATTGCCATTGTACTCTCCTTTCAGATCAGCTAACTGTCCATTCAGTATATTTTAGGCTGAGCTCCTGAGCCAATATCACATTATAATTCATTTAACTATCCTTGGCACATTTAGAGCCATACTTTAACTGCAGCTCAATGAAGCCTTCTGCCGTATGTGATGGCTAAGTTAAATTATGGTAATAAATGACCAACGGCATGGAATTAGCTGGTAGAAGAACCAGTTATGAACACTAACAAGGTCAGGTAGATAGTTAAAAATATTATTTAATCTCATGCTTTAATATGTTTCTACAAACATATTGTTTTTTATCTGTGACACTATTTTTTTGTTAAAGAAATATTTTAACAGCAGAAAAACCAAACTAAAGGACAATTTTTCATGCACGCATCCATCCATTCAAAAATTGTTGTTTACTGTGCTTCAGTGTATTAAGGATGAGTGGATACAAAAATACTAATAAATGGTCATGATTCAATCTAGTGTTTACAATGGTGGGATGAACCCCTTTCTATGAAACTGTAAAGGAGAAAATAAAATTGTATCAGGGGACAGGGCAGCAGGAGGGACTCAATGCATTTGGTAAGATAAATTGGGCATAAGAAAGGGACTTGCCAGTTGAACCGAAGAGTTTGAAATCATGCTATAGAAAATAGGTGTCTGCACTGAAAGTGGCAGTTAGATAGGATTCTATTACTAAAAAATGGTAATGGAATGCAAAATAACAATGCATACAAATACACAGTTTATTGCAGAAATATGATACAACATAGAAATCACATTAATGTTAATATAAACCACAATCAAAGGTGCCTAACAGCCTTAGGTCTAGAAAGGTTGGACACAAGTTTCAAATTGTGCTCCCTTGTAAAAGGTGTTTTTGCTATGTAACCACCTAAGTAACAGTGACGTTGGGGTCCTCACTAAGTCTGGGTTCAAGTCATCAATCTCACTATTTACAATAAACAATGCTGAGAAGCAGAAACAAATTCTCCTAAAACTCCTTGGACCCACAATGACAACAGCAACAAATCCATGCCTTGACCAGGTTAGTGGCAGGCAGGGATTTTTCTTAATTCAGTAAAATGTTCCACACCAATAGAAAGCCTACCAGAATTAACCCTGAGACTACAGTATTCGATGGATAATTCTGGACACAAGATGAAAAAAATTGTGACAATAGACCCTCTTTGACTATACATTGCATATTCAATTTAAATTAAAATGATGAGGCAAGAATTTCGCAAAGACCTTTCTTTCATGGTGAATATATTCTAAGAGTGACAAAACAAATCTATTTTGAAAGTTTTTTATTCAAATCTGATTTGAGATCTGTATTACACGGACATATCATTAGTTATCACTTTAACATTTAAATTATTTCAACATTTTAGAATTTAAGTATGGTTAACTACAATTGAAAGGAGTACACAATGTTTTGAATAATAATGTGCAAAAGAATGCCTTCTCCATCTAGTGTCACTGTTTTCTCATTGTTCTTAGAATATCCTAATGTCCTCAATATGACCTTCAAGGTCCAGTATGGTGTGACCCTGACTCAGTCCTCATAGAATGGGCTGGGAAGTTTACTTTTCTGATTCTAATATTTTGGAAGATCTTGTGAAGACTGATGTTTAATTAATCTTTAAATGCTTGGCAGACTTCACCAGTGGACCTATTTGGGTCTGGGAATTTTCTTGCTGAAAGTTGTTTTTTGTTTTATTTTTTTCATTTTGTTCATTATTATTTCTATCTCCTTATGTGTAAGTCTATCCAAGTTTTCTGTTTCTTATGTCATTCTCAGTAGTATAAGTCTTTTTGAGAACATGTCCATTTCATCTCAATTATCTAATTATTTGTCATTAAGTTGTTCTAATAGTCTCTTAGAATCATTTTTATTTTTGTTATGTTGTAAGGTTTGTAGAGAGCCCTCTTTTGTGCATAATTTAAGTAATTTGAAATTACTCTCTTTCTTGTTCATTGTTGCTAAATATTTATCATTGTTTTTGCTCTCTTCAAATAATCAACTTTAGTTTTTATTGATAAATTTATCTCGTCTGTTTTCTACTTCATTAATTTAAGACCTTTATTCCATCATTTCTCTGGCTTGGATTTGGTTTGATATTTTTAGTTTCTTAAAATGGACAGTCAAGCTTCTCAGTTGCCATCTTTCATCTTTCCTAACATTGGCAATGATAATTAAAAATTTCCTAAGTATAGCTTTTCCTGTAGACATAAGTGTTGACATGTTACATTTTTATTTTCATTCATCTCTTAGTGTCCTCCATTCCCCTGTGGTTTCTTCTGTATTGGGTTTTAAAGACTTTATCATTTAATTTCCACATATTTGTGAATCTCCAAAGTCCCTTCTATTAATGATTTCCAATTTCATTCTATGCTATCTGAGAATATAACTTGTATAATCACATCCTTTTAAATTAATTGTGGCTTATGTCTCAAAATATGGTTTATCTAAGTAAATATTCTATGTGCACTTAAGAATTTGTGTTCTTCTGATATTGGCTAGAAACTTCTACAGAAGCTTTTAGTTCTAACTGACTTATAATGTATCTCAAGTCATACCTGTTACAACCCACTATTGGCCACTAATCTGCTGGTCTTCACAGCTAACCTCACTGTAATGCTGTTGGTTTGCAAGTCCACCATAGAATTAGAGGGAGAGAAAACAGAAATAGGGGTGGTTAAAATGAAGAATGATCACTTCTCTTACTATAAGTCAGCCATTTTTCCTGAATACGCTTCAGATTTTCCCAAGATTTGGCTTAATTTCCAGAGTTCTGTAAAAGTTTATTTTGAATTTTTGCTGCATTTTTATTACCTTCATGGAAGAGTGGATTTATGATTTATTTTTTTGGTCATTACCATTTTGGACATGCTTGCTGCACAAAATATAATTTTAAAAGTCTCTGTCCATACTAAAAACAGAACTACAAAAACACATAAAGCTAGGAGACTTCTCACTAGTGGCTAGAACATCTAAACAGAAAATCAGCAAGGTTCCAAAAGACTTAAAAAACTCTAAAAGCTTACATTATTGTTGGTGTTTTGGAGGTAGAGGATCTTTTCCTTTAAGATAAATATTTATAGTTAAATAAAAAATACTATAAAGCAAAGAAACTTGACCTACTTTTAAAATACTGTATGACAGCATTCATATGAAAAGTCCAGGCAAGGCAAGTGTATAAAAAAGTAAATTAGTTGTTGCTTAAGTCTGGAGATAGAAAACAATGATGAAGGATAATGATTGATCTCTTTTGGGTGACAAATATTCTAAAGATAGATTGTGATGGTACTTGCAAAACTCACTGATTTTCTTTACTACACATAATTTCCTCAAGTTCCTTCCATTTTCCTGTTGTAGTGACATTGAGTGGTTATATCACATCTTCTTAATCCAATCCTTGATCACTGAGCACTTAGGTTGCCTCCATGTCCTAGTTATTGTAAATAATGCTGTAATAAACACTGCAGAACACATGTTCTCTTAAATCGATGGATTTATGTTCTTTGCTAGATGAACAAAAGTCGGGTTGCTGGTTCAAACAGTATTTCCGTTTTTAGTTTTTTATGTAGGTTCAGATAGATTTCTAAAATAACAGCACCAAAATACAGTCCATCAACAATGTATTTCTTACATTCTCCCCAACACTAGTTAGGTTTTTCTGAATATGTCATTTTCATGAGTATGAGTTATCTAGTTGCAGCTTTGACTTACAGCTCTTTTATTAAAAGTAATATTGAACATTTTTCCATTTATTTGCTAGTCTTCCAAAGGTTCTCTTTGGAGATTTGTATATTCAGACCTACGCCTAAACAACATCAGATTGTTTCTTTGTTGTTAAATTGAATAAGATTTTTATATACCTTGGATATTAACCCCTAGTCAGTTGTGTAATATGCACATATTTTCTCTCATTCAATACAATGTCTCATATCTTTTATTTTCTTTTGCTATGTAAAATATTTTTAATTTACGGTACTCCCAATTGTTTATTGTTGCTTCTATTTCTCTTGTAATAGGAGTTGCGCCTCCAAAAACATCTTTATCATTCATGCCATGAAATGTAAAACCAATATTTTCTCTATTTTTTATTGTAACAATTCTTACATCTAAGTTTTAATCTATTTTGAATTCATTTTTAACCAGGGAATTAGAGAGTGTTCCAACTTCATCTTTTTACATATATCTGTCCAATTTTCCTAGCATCTTTGTTAGAGATTTTCTTTTTACCACTGTATTGTTATGGCTATTTTGTCATAAATAATATATTGATATAAACATGGTTTTGTTTTTGGGCTTCCAATTCTGTAATATTGATCCATATATTGATTTTTATTCCGATATCATATTGGTTTAATTACTGTTGCCATACAGCAAAATTTAAAATCAGTAACATGATGCTTCCATTTTTCTCATAGTGTTAGGGGAAAGGTAGTCTTGAATGGATTATGGGTGTGTGGACTCCAACCCCCACTCCAGACCATCAGTGTTCCAGAACCACAAATCCGATAAGATGATTATCAAAGAGTGGATGACTGGGACCTGAGGGTGTAGTTGGGCAGCCAGGCTGGCTATAAAACCAGAGGTGAGCCTTGGGCTCCCCCCCTTCCTTTGGGAGCGGTCTCTGTTCCTTTGGAGCCATCTCACTTGACTCGGAGCCAGCTCTCAACGCGCCAATGCTTAGAAGAGCTGGTAGGATATTTGTGGACTTGTATTCCTCTCTTTTTCCCTTGGTATTATTACTATTTTATTCCCCTTCTTTCGTAAAATAGAACCTGTTAATAACTTTTGTCACGTATACCTGGAGTTGGGACTTTTATTTAAAAGTCTTCTGAGCGCGCAGGTGGAGGACCCAGTGAGGGGAACCCATTTTATATTAGGGTTGCCCTGTAACAATAGGACTAGTAATCTGCACCTTTCTTTATAGGTCATATAAATTTCAATATTTTTTTTCTTTTTCCTTAAATAATACCAGTGGGATTTTAATGGGTACTGCATTAAATCTATACATTAATTTTTGTAGGACACTTATTTTAATTATATTGATTATCTGTTTACATGAAAATGGAATATTTCCCATTTTTTTATGTTTTGTTCTATATCCTCTTGTAGTGCCTTGTAGTTAATTTTTCTAATGAATCTTTGTCTAATAGACCTATTCTCTATTTCAAGAGGCAGAATTAGTCAATGGAATAAGAAGTCAGATTATTTTGGGGGGCTAGTTAAGTGGAAGGAAACCTATGATAAGGCTTCTGAATGCCTGGGTAATATTTTTTTTAATCTGGGAAAATAATTCAATCAATACAGTTATGATGTGATCCTTTATGTATATGTATAAAATTATATCTAACTTTATATTACATTTATAAAACAACATGGATAGACCTAGAGGGTATTATGCTTATGAATATGTCAGAAACCCATATTATTTCACTCATTTGTAGTTTACAGAGAAATCAAATCAACAAAAAAAAACCAAGAACTAACTTTTAGAATATAAGACCTAAGTAAGGAAGAGGACTAAAGGGTGGATAAATTGGATAAAAAGGATCAAATACTTGGTGAGGGATGGAACTGAACTTTGATTTATAATGATACATACCTGAAACTTGTATAATGTTTTAATGTAATATTACTTAGGTAAAACATTATTTAAAATTTAACATGAACAAGTTAAAAATTAATACTTTTATTACTAAAATTAATTTAATACAGAGTTCATGAAGAAAACCTGGAATATGCAACAAAGAATATAGGGGACAATAAGGATGTACTATAATCAATGCAGCCAATATTAACACTCCGAGTGTTTAATTATAGTGACAAGGAATTTTAAAAGTCAAATTTAGTATTATCTATGTGACTTTAGGTAAATTTGTTAATCTCTCTGCATTTCAAAGGCAACAATCTAAAAATCTATCCCTATTACAACCCAGAAAAAATGAAAAGTGAAGAGTCAGAAGGACATCACATTGGAGCAAAAAAAAAAGATACTGAGAGGAGTATCAATTCAGTAGAACTGCCCAACATGACTGAAGAGGAGTTCAAGGTAACAACACCCTGCAAGTAGGTAGAAAAAAAGAAACAGGAAACAGAAGATATAAAACAGAAACAAAATCAAAACTGAGTAAATATGAGACAGTTACAATTAGAAGGAACAGAGCTAAGAAAATCTATAGCCAAATTAAAAAATACAATTGAGGTCATCAACAGCAGACAAACACAAGCAATGAAGAAAATTAATGAGTTTGAAGCATAATGTCACAGAACACACAAATAAAACACAGTAGAGAAAATAGAACTTTTAAAAAAAGGAAAACAGTCTAAGAACCCTCTGGAATAAAATGAAAAGAAATAGCCAAACCATGAAGGAACCATAAGGAAAAGACAGAGGTATAGAAAATGTATCTAAATTATACAGAAAACCATTTGAACTGGGGAAAGAAACAGACGTCATGATTTAAGTAGCCAGAGAGTACCCAACAGATAAACACCAAGACATATTAAAATAGAACTATTCAAAGCCAATGACAAGGATAAAATGTTATAAACATAAAGAGAAAACTATCAGCATACTTTTCAGTAGACATAAGCACAAAGGGATTGCTAGAAAATAGTTGAAGTACTTAAAGAAAATGATATCCAATCTGGAATATTTACCCTGCAATATTAGCATTAAAGACAGAAGAATAAGGAGAGTCAATGAAAGTAAAAACTAAAAGATTTGTTATCAACAAGTCATATATGAAGAAAGTATTAAAGGGGTTATTATAAAGCAACAGAACAGTTGTATACAGAGACAACACACACTTAAATCATGTAAGATGGAAGAGGATGACAGTAACAATGTGACCCATCAAAGCGAGTCAGAGTTCAGACTGTATGTCACACAAATAGTAGACTACTTCAACAAAAATTTTAAACAAAATCCAATAAAAGTAACACATAAGACAATGGAAATGGAACCTAAACCAAATATAAAAGGAAAATGAACAAAAAAAGAGATGAAACAAAAACTAAAAAAAAAAAATGTACAGTTATGTCTCAATAATCACCTTAAATGTCAATGTCCTGAATTCACCAGTCAAAAGGCTTAAAGAAGCTGAATGGATTTCCAAATAAAGTAAAATCCGTTGTTTACAATCCATCTTACCAACAAATACAAACACAGAGTTAGAATTAAAGGCTGTAAATCAGCCCTACAAACCAAGTGTAATAAAAAATATAATCAGAAACTGCTATACCTCTGTTGGATAAAATAGATCTCTGATTAAAAAAAGTAATAAGAGCTACTAATGTCAGATAAGATAGACTTCCATTGAAAAGATATAGAGATGGACACTATATTATCATTAAATACAAGAAGAAACAATACACATAAATATTTATGCCCTGAGATATGTAATCAAAAGTATTCATTTAAATTTTTCCACTCTAATTCAAAATATTTTAGCTTTGAGAGTATATATGTAAAGTTAAATAGACTTAAGAAGCCACAAACAGTAAAGGTAACATTACATCAATTATATGTCAAGTACAGGAATCAAGATTTTAGCTATCAGAAATGACTCCCATTAAAGTACATTATTCATCCAATTCTTCTTGATTATTTACTAAGGCACATCATTTTAATCATTACATTTGAATCACTTTTATGACTAAAATTGTTAAAATTTATAAAAATATCTTCAGTGGTAAATGACAAATTATGTGCTCTAAAACAAATTTCAAAATGATGTCCAACATTTTGGTATTTATCGGAAATATTAATGCAATTAATAATCATGTTGTTTTATTTTTTATTCATTTATTACAAACACTCAAATCAAAAGGTTTTTAAAACTGAATATAATCTTATTTTATTGGGGTAACATTGGTTTACAATGCTATTTGTGCTTCAGAAGAATAGGATCTCTCCTTTAAAGTGTTATCCACCACTAAAGCACCCATATTTGAGAAGATTATTAAAGTGCTTATAATATTAGATAGTCATTTTTTCTCTAATGAACATAAATTGAGAGGGGAGAAAAAGTTACTATTTCCTAGAGAACGCAAGCATATAATAAATATGACAAAATCCATATAGGGCTAAAATCACTAAGTATAGGTTAATTTCTAATGCGTAGTGGTTGTAAAACATTCAAAAGATACACAGTGGAACTTCTATGACAAATCTACCACTTGTGACACTGAGTCACTTTTAAGTCAGGCATATCTTCTAGCATTCTCATTCACAAATAAGCATATATGTATACAGTTTTGTAGGTAAAAGCATACCATGCATAGCAGTTCTTCAATTTACTCATTTTATCCTCTACATTTTTTCTTACTAAATAATTTGTGTTACAAAAATACTTATTTTTAAAATATGTGAATTTGGAATTACTTTTTAAGAACTTTTTATACATTTCCATAAATATAACAATGTACATGTGTGTATATTCTTATGAAATGTTAAATTTAGTGCATTTTGAACATATTTTCAGTTTAGTAAATGTAGCTTTTTTTTTGGTTTATCGTGTTCTGTTTACCTATTTTTGTATTATATTCACTGAATTCCCCATTTGCCAATATTTAGACTGCTATCAATGTTTACTATTGAAAATAAGGCTATATTTGACATCTGGATAAATAAGGATTTAAGGATATTAGTTGCAGTGTTTGTAATTGTATGTGTGTGCAAGTGTATGTGTAATCCTTGCACAGCTGTATGATTGCCAACACAATCAAAATGGACAATAGTGCCTCTGTAGGCCAAAACCTTGACTATTTGCCATGTGACAATGCTTCCTTTATATGTGAACATATGGACTTAGTAAATTCTGGGTTGATTTTAGTATAGCAAAATTCAGATGTTTCTAAGCCCAATGAGATAATTTATAAGGGAATGGAAAGACAGCACTGAACAGTTGAGGATTCTCACACACTTAAAACTTTGTAATATTTCTGTTAGAAAAACATGTTAAGTTTGAATCTCAGTGGTCACATTGATAAAATAAAGTTATAAAGTTTCATTGGATAGCTTCTTAATCATCCAGAAGTGTTTTAAGGAAATGAAAGAGGAGAAAGTACTGATAAGTTGTGTCTCATTGCTTGGACATATAAAAACATCTTTTTGTCTGCCCCTCAGAAGACTGACAATGTAAATTTGCAGTGATTACATTTGGACTCGGACATTTGAAAATTCGAGAAAAAGAATTGTCGTAACATAGAGATCTTAAAAACATTGAGGGCGATATCTTTTAATAAATGTTCTTCTGAGAATGTATTTAAAGAACTTATTTAAGAGAAATGCATCTGTTTAATATCTGTTTCTTCCAGTTTTGAATCTGCAACTCAGTGTCCTATAAATATAATCTATTAATCTGTGATCTCGCAAAAAAAAAAAAAAGAAGAATCTTAGTTCAACTGTGGCCAATAAACTCCCCACCCACCACAAACAATTAGTATTTCCACAGGAGAAATTCCTAGAAAATTGTTAGAAACAAGAAATTACTTAATTACCTCAGCTATCTTACTTGAATAGGAACCCTCTCTATTGTGCACTTAGAATATGCTTTATTTTCTAGATTTTGGCTTGCTTACTAATTTTTAATGCTCAAATTGCTATAGCACACATTTCTAGTAAGCATCAGAGAGATGTATGGGAATTGTTTTGATACCTACAAAGCTCTATACATATATAGCATTTACTTTTGTTAGTTAAATGACATCTTTGCAGATGAGGGCAATGACCACATCTGCATAATTTCCCTTTATCCAGAAACTATAATGATTTCTTTATTAAAACAAATTATGATACTTTCATTGAAATAACATAAAATCAGTGTCTAATTCATATTAGTTGAATTCTCTGAAAAGAATATAATCAGTTGGACCAAACACTAAAAACAGTAATCAGTAAGATGTGTTCCCAATATAACTTTCCAAGGTTTCTGCTTCTATATCTCATTGCTTTTTCTATTTCAAGGGCAGCCAAGAAAACACATTTGGAAACATAGTCTAGAATTTAAAAGGTAACTTTCCAGTTAAGTCATTCTGGAGAAAATTCCAAGAGAAATGATGTTTCTTTGGAATTTGAAATGTATGTTAACATCAAGTTCATAATAATTGTAACACTGATATTTAAGTGAATGATTTCATTATAGTAGAGTAAATGACAATTCTAAGAAAGAAATACCATTATGATTCTATGTATATGACTAAGGTAGAGATAACTCAACTTGAAAGGATATTGGATGATTGGATTCTCTATGTGTCTAATCCTCATCTCTCACATCCGAGAAGACCTTTTATGAGCAATGGTAAAGCATGATTGCAAAAGTAAGGACTTATATTTTTCCAGTGTACAAATGGGGTTATTCATACAGTTAATCCAGCTTCCTCTGAAGGGGGAGCTTCTTTTGTAAAATCAGCTAACCAGGTAACAGAAGATGTGAGGAATAAAAAAGAACTACCCCCTCAAATCTCCATTTTAATTTTCATCTATACTTCCAGATGAAATATCTCAAGAAGTGATATTTCAGTGGTACAGAAGTTGTAAAGGAACCTGTGAAAGTAGACATTACAATATCCTCTTGAACTCAGTTCATCTAGTTCTCAGATAAGTGATGTGGTCATATTTATCTAGCTCCCATTGTTTCACATACTCCTGTCTCTGAAAGGGCCACATGGTAACTCAACTGAGCTGCCAACTCTAACAAGTCTTCCTTAGCACTTTCCTTTCCCCAGATGATTGTACTTCACTGCTAGAGTGAACCATCTGCACAGTGCTTTACATTTAGGAATTGTCACTTTTAGTACATTTTAACCTTTTCTGCATGAATTAAAGCACTAATGAGGTATTCAGCGGAGGTGTAGCAAGTAAAATTGAAGTCAGGTTATTTTTTTTCCTTTTTCCAGAATACCACTTATATTCACTCTAGGTTAAATCAAATACAATATGTAATTATGTAATTTTTCATGACCTAAACAGGAAATAAGAAATAAATAATAATTATAGGAATCTTTAAAGAAGCACTACATATAGGCTTTTATGAATAAATTTGGAGGACAATATGGAGCTACTTAAAGCAATTTTGGATAAGACAACCTAATCATAAAAAACATTCAGTTTCACTGAAATATTAATGAATACCTTGGAAGCATACAAAATATATTATGGTTCTATCCAATGAGGAGCCTCACAAAATGTCAGGAGTTCAACCTTCTCTTATAAATGTTCTTAGACTAGTCTATAACCACATTGTCAAATTTATAATCACTACCAACTTTTTTCTTGACCTCACTCCAGGGAGTTTTCACCAGGATTCCTCTCTTCAATTTCTACTTCTTTACCAGATTTTTCCCTATAACCTATATGCCCACACTCAAGTATCTCTTATTTAAACAATAAAATGCAATAAATTCCTTCCTTAAAAGAGGTCACCTTTTCTTGATATTTTCATTTCCCTTCTTTTCTTGACTAATCATGAAATATCTGCCTTCCCTCATAGCATCTCTATTCCCTAGATGCTCTTCCCTAGGCCACTGCACCCCAGCTTTTATATTTACCACTCTGCTGAATCTTCTTTCATTAATAATGAGAGTAACTCTGTGATATAAAATCTTTTATTAACTTTAATTAACTTCTAGAAAACATATGCTGATACAAATTGTCCCTCTCTGTTATAAAATCTTCTTTTCTCAAGTTTCCATAATATCATTCTCTCTTCATTCTTACCCTACTTCTTAGACCATACCTATTTAATCATATCCAGTGAGGCTCTCCCCCAGCCAATTCCATATTCACCCCTAGCACATTGTTTCATTGTCTGCTTTGCTGAAATAATAAAAGCCCTCAGATGGCAACTGCATCATTTTCCTACAACCAAATCCACAGAATTTTCTGCATCAGTATTTATATTCCTATTTTACTTTCCTTATCATGGAAAAAGTTTAACTTTTCCAAAACCGAAAGCCTTCGTTTGTACAATGAAGGAAAACCAGAAAAGCATATTATCACTAAGTCAATAAAGGAGTATTCCAAGAAGGGAGTAAAGTTAAATTGTCAAATATTCTTACAGCATTAGTTACTTCTTTCCTGTTGTTGTGGTTGTTTTTTTTTTTTTTTTTGTTTTGGCAATTCTTCCTTATATATACAATCCCTGAACCTTAGTATTGAGTTTCAGGTATTTCAATTCCCTCCTTTTATGATTTTAAGTCTATTTGTAAGTAGTCTTCTCATCCATAGGTTTAAAACCATTTATCTGTTGATGGCTTTTACGTCCAAGACCGTAATCTAGAACTTGTCAATAAGCTACAGATTCATATAGTCACTTTCTATTTGACATTTCTACTTGGATGGTTAATGGACAAGTCAAACTCAATCATTATCAAAACATTAATTATTTCCCTCTTCCCAACCTGTTCCTTACCTAATGTTCCCCATCTCGATAAATGGAATCACCTTCCTCATAGTTTTACAGACCCAAAATCTACAAATGCTTTTTATCACTTTCATATCCTTACTTTCAATTACAGTCAGCAAGTTCTATTACATCTAAATCCAGAATATATCTCCAACCATTCAAATCCACTGAAAGTACCTTAAAATAAGACACTATCATCTCTTGCATGAACCACTGTGTAAAACTTCTCCTGGGTCTTTCTGTTTCTTCCATTTTTTTTTACGTCCCTCCAAGCTATTCTTGAAAGAGTAACCAAAGTGATATCTTTATGTAAAAATTAAGTCAAGTAACTTTCTCCATTAAAATGCTTTGATTCTTTCCCATTGTTCACAGATTAAAATCTAAACTACTCACTGCAGCCTGCAAGGCTTTATGTGGTTTGAATCCTGCCTACTTGCCCACTCTCATCTGATGCCACTATTTCCTTTGTTCATTCTGTCTCATCTCAAGATCTTATCTTTATTCTTATTTTCTATACTTATGAAACTCTTTCCCTGGCTTCTTCTCATTCTTCTCATCTCAACTAAATATTTATCAAAGTTGTCTTCCTTAACTAACACATACTTTATCTTCCTCTCCCCATTCCTGTAACTACTATCCTAATAGTGCTTTTATGGCCCTTAACAAAATTATGGCTTATGTTTTTATTTGTGGGTGTGCAAGTTTAAGGTCTGCTCATCATAAAAGGAATCAGTCATATGATAGTATAATTATCTGTCCTTTTCATTGCTTATTTCAAATACCTTACACTATACTTGAAGGTTCAATAAATATTTCAACAGTATGTAAGCAATGGTCAATACTATAAACTCAGTTAAATTTGTAGTGCACCACTTACTATGTGTAATTAGTTTTAGTCATCTAAGTTCTTTGAGACCATTTCTTCATCTACAAAACAAAAATAATATTACTATTAAAAAACAAAATTCACAAATTTAAAGGTCTAATTGGCTTCATTAAATGGTCTTGAATCAGATAGCTTTCCATCCAGGTGCTACAAGAGTTTATACAAAAGGAAAGGTTTTTATACACTGAAAGATGTGACCAAGGTTATTACAGAAGAAAAGATTATGTCAAATAAGGCCTCAGGGAAAGGCAGGGGTGTCTTAGGCAGATTACCTCAGTAGTGCTGATAAAAAAATTCTAGACTGATGAAGATTACATTTTCAGGAGAGTTTAAGTGTATAGACGGTATTATTAAGTTTAGGTGGGGGCCCCAGCATAGAGGACTCCATTTGAGCCTGCTTTTTTTTCATCTACTTGTAACCCTATTTTATATGATTATTATGAGGATTAAGTGAGATTTTAATTGCTAAATACTGAGCATCACAGTTTGAAAAAATGAATACTAAAGAAATATTTACCACAGGCTGACAAAAAGAAATACCATATAAACACACTGATATGTAGAATAAAAAAGTCAAAAACTGAGCTCATAGATATAGAGAACAATTGTTGGTTTCCAGAGATGGGACATGGAGAGGTTAGCAAAGATGGTGAAAAGGTATAAACCTCACAGTTATAAAAAATATATAAATATCATGGGGATATAATGTATAGCATGGTGATTTATTATATATCTGAAAATTGTTAACAAATTAGATCTTAAAAATACTCATCACAAGAAAAGAAAAAATTATAACTATGTATGGAGACATGTTAAAGATCTGTTGTGGTAATCATTTGCAACACAAACAAATATTGAAATTTTATGTTGTATACTTGAAATTAAAAAATAATATTATATGTCAACTATACCTCCATTTTAAAAAAGAAATATTTTTCATTGAATTACTAAATAACATCAATAAATGTGGATTTTCTTCATATATTAACTTGTCTTCCTTGAAAATCTCTTTTATATTCATGGTTTCAGTTTTTACCTATAAACTAATACTTCCCAATGCTTTAGCTCCAGTTCACCTATACCCATTTGCTTTAAAGTTAGAAGCCTTAACATCTAGAGTTATATTCTTCCTCAGTAAGACAAGTATTTTTAGCCCACATCCATTCTCTGTTGTCATGTATAGCAAAGGGAAGAATTGCATCTGGAGGTATAAAAAAAGTCTTCAGGGCCCTCCCTGGTGGTGCAGTGGGTTAAGCAACACACTGTGAAGCAAACCGCAGCCACTGCAGCACGAGTTAGATCCCTGCCCCCGACTGGGGAGGTGACCCACATGGCGCAGCAGACCTCTCCTGTTGTGCCCGCTGCTCCCCTCAGCAGTGTGTTTCAGTCAATCTGCCTGTTCTGCCCCCTGCTCTGTCTGGTGGATTCTCTCACCTCCCCACACCTCTGGCCTGTACCCCAGTGCTTGTATGCATAAATAAATAAATCTTTTTAAAAAAAGTCTTCACAGTAAGGGCAATTTCTTTTAGGTGTGAACATAAACATAACCCTATTTAAATGAACTTGGAAGGCTAGGGAGTGTCCATATGAGCATAAATCAGCAAACTACAGGACCCAGCATGCCTTGCAGCTCCTACTATTTCCCCAAGAGGTAACCAAGGGGGCAGTTCTTCAGAAGTTGTAAAGGGGTTGATAGTGCCATGAAGACACTAAACGATCTGCTTTCTCTTCTGTTGATTATTTCCAAATAAATCTTGTTTTTATTTGTTTGCTTGTTAAAATAGCTAACTGCTTTTGAGGTCCACAGAGAAAAAAATCACCCTATGCCACCCAAATCCTCATTTATGGAGATGAATGAAGGGCAACAGAAAAGGCTACCCCAAAATGTGCCACTCCACTTGGCATAATGATTATTTTGATTGGAAGGCAATTAAAAAACAGCAGATGTGAGAAAACATCTCAGCTCTACCTCTCTTTGCCTAGAGGCTGGAGATAAATTTATAGGTGTGTGCCCCTCCTCTCCACAGCTAAGGACAGAAGTTAATCACCAGAGAAAACTCTAGATCCTTATCAGCCCAGAAAAAGTACCAAGAAAATCTACATAACAAACCTTATTATATCTACCCCTTATCTACTATCAATTTCTCCATATATTTGTCTTCCCTTAATTCGCTGCTCCTAGAAGAATAAAGCCCTTTTCCTTTGTCTTATCACATCTCTAAAAATGTATTGTTCTTTTGCCAGGCTGCTATAGAAGCATAAGTTCTTTTTTTTTTTTTTGAGTTTTTATTTTTTTTATTAGTTATATTTGACATCATTTGTAGTCCCCAGGGGGTACCCACCACCATTTCACCCGTGCACCATCACCTCAGAAGCATAAGTTCTTAACCATCCTTTTGAGTTAACATTACTTCATAGTCCCATGCATATCCATGATACAGATATCAATAAACTTCAGTTTGTTTTGTCTTGTTAATCTACTTTCTGTTAATCTAATTTACAGGGCCCCTACCAGAAATCCACCTAATGAGTAAACAGATGTCTTCCTTCTCTCCAACAGAGTCTTCTAATTTGGAGTCATACTAAATTCCCCATTCCAACAGTAGCTGCCTCATGCATGAGTCCCCTTAATAAAACTTTGTCTGGTTCAACTATACCTAGTGTTCTGTGGTGAATTTTTTCCCTGGAGAGGAAAGGATCCACTCATTAGGGCTGGGTCCTATACATATTTTATGGAGACTCCACCAGGATGATCTTGAGCCTGAATCCCTTATATCCTGCCTTGTTGCCAAGATTTGGACATAGGGCAAATGACTTTCCTACCTCAGAAAATGAAGAATGCCACTGAAGCCAATTAGCGTGTGGGTGGATGTCTTTGTTCTCATTAAGCAGTTGCCTGAACCTCTGTTCCAGTGCTGGGACCATTGGCAAGTCTCTGTCACTTCTGGTGAGAGACTGGACTCTCCACCAGGCAATATTTGTCTATTTTCTCCTCCCTATATCTATATACTCCTGAAATCTTTCTGATTTAAGATCACTTGCTTTGATAATAGGTGCCCTAAGTGTGTATAGGTCAATACCACAGACACCTAAAGTAAAGGCGGGTTGACTCCCTGACCTTACTATCGATATCCAGTAGTGTAATTAAGAGAAATCAAATTTTAATTTTAATCTTTTTAAAAGAACAAAAGTATTTTTAAATCACTCATACTGACTTTTAACAACAAATTAAAGAGTATTTAGGTAATCTGAATATCTTAGTGCTCTTTTACCTTCAGACTTCATTAGCTGAGACAAATCTTATCCTGCTGGCATTGCTGTAGTTGTCAACAAAATAAATCTTTTAAAAATCTTTGTCGGGCCTCCCTGGTGGCGCAGTGGGTTAAGCAACGCACTGTGAAGCAGACCACAGCCACTGCAGCACGAGTTCGATCCCTGCTGCCGGCCAGGGAGGGGACCCACATGGC
>JAGFMF010011922.1:155113-179455 GCA_019455555.1 Galemys pyrenaicus | reverse complement strand
TGTACTTCCATTGATCTGCCTGTTCTGCTCCCCCCGCTCTCTGTGGTGAATCCTCTCACAACCCCCACACCTCTGGCCTGTACCCCAGTGCTTATATGCATAAATAAATAAAATCTTAAAAAAAAAACTTTGTCATATTGGGTAATTTAATATGTTTTATATAATATGTGTAAGTTGGTTAAGCCTGCAGGAAAAAAAATTCTTTGCTTAAATAGTAAAGTCTCTGATTTTTTTTTTAATATGGGAGGTCTTGGAAGGTCTCCTAAATACTTGGTAAAATTGTTTTCTTTGTGGAAAATACATTGGGAGTTTGGGTATATTAAAACTTCATGAGAAGCACTGTCAAGAGAGAAATAATTACATCTTTTGAGCATGTATGTAAATTAATAGGAGTGTTCTAAAATATACAAGACATTTTAAAGCCTATTATTTTCTGAAATAATATCATTGGTCAATTCTGATTATTCTAAAATATGTATGTGGCAAAACTGTGTAGAAATCCTTGCCAACTGCTTTATAACAGGGTTTTAATTATGGTTAATTTTATATCTTTGCCATTAACTAAGGCTACTTACTAAACTTTATATTGAGAAAAATCACAGGAAAGGGAAAGAATGTCCTCTGGAAATACAAGTTTGTTATGGAATAGAGGAAAACAGCAGAGCTTACAAGAAAATTGGACTAAATGAAAATTGCTAACAAAAAATTGAGATTTGCTACATAGAACTAAATAAACTTGGAGGACTAATATAACTTTTATAATTTTTTGAAATATTATTTTTTAACATCTTGCTTATTTCCACAACACTTCTCTTTACAACTTTTTGTGAGCAGAAGTCGAACGTTTGCTTTACTCTCTCTCCCACCCCAAAATGGGAACTTTTAGTAAGTACTCATATTTCTTAGGCAATGTATTTATTTGCATAAATCCAATAAAACCCTCCTTTTTCCTCCGTAACAGAATATTGGAAGGCTGAGACTTTTGGCTGGAATTTATGCCTGTTGAGACTGCTTTCTGAAACCCACAGATCTCAGAGTCTTTAAGAAAAAGAGCCTGATGCCTTCCTTTCCAGATTCCAGATCTAACAGGTAAAGTGCTAAGGAAGGTCACCGCTTGTCAGACCCAGAGACCACAGGACATTCTGGGACCTTGAGGAGAAAAACTTACCTAAAAGATCACATATATTGCAGGCAAAGTATTTTTGTGAGACCCTGTCATGGTGCCCTGCAGTGAGAAACTAATGGATAAGGGTTCAATCTGAGATTGTCTGTGGAAATTCCAGCAAAGCAGATTTTAATTAAAAGCATACAGTTTTACTTTTGTTCTCCTTGTGTTTAGGCTAAAGAATTGGTTGAGTTTCCTTAAACTAGACATAATTTGCAATGCATTTTTTTTATATGTGAAGATATGTGTCCTTGAGAACATGGATATGTCGTGGAAATGAACCTGCTTCGATAACACAGTCACCGCTGCTTTCTCCTCTGAAATGTCTGTGAGCCTGCATCATTAATGCAGACTTTGGCCAAGGTGCAAATGACATTAAACATTCATTTCATCCATTTAATTTAAAAAAAAAAAACACTATCCGTATAAAATGTTGAAATTATTTGCTAGAGCTGGAGTGACTGTGGCGAGAAATCATGTTTCAGTAACTTATTTTAGATGTGTTTCTAGTTCTCTTATTTTTTATGTTTTAGCTTTTACCTTTAAATAGAACTAGATCCCAAATTTTTAAATGTCTAGCTATGATGTTTCAATATAACATTTTTTGTTTCTTTCTCAATATTTGTACTTTGATTAATTGAAATGGCATCCTTTTCCAAAACATGATAGCGTTGGCATCTTCAGAGACATCACCAAAATGGCTGTAAAGTGTGCCATGCTAATGTTTAAACTGGTTTGGAGCCTCAGGCCAATAGAGTGTGGACTCTGCCACCCCATATCAGGGTTCATATACTATCTGAATAACCTGTTAGCAAAGACATCTTTCTAGGTTACAACAGGTCTATGCTGAGCTGATGATGAAGTTACCAGTCCACGCCCACCCAGGGTGGCAGCCATTCTCACCACTTGGTAAAACAGACAGTAAGAGAATTTCACTCTTCCAGAACTTAGGGACAGGATGGCTCAAACCAACAGGAAGTAGCCATATAAGAGATCTTTGGTCCCAAATTCCCTTAAGATTAAGGGCTTAAAATCTCTCAGTGGGGGAATGAGAGAGCCTAGCTAAAAGAATTTTGAGCCAGTAAGATAAGATGCCCCAAGTCCGATTTGAACAGGTGGACTAAATAACAGACTGGCAACCTTGTCCAAATAATTTGGTTCACCGAACTCTGAGATGGCATGCTAGACAAAAAGCATTAGATCCTGACTAGTGATTATCTCACAGTTTCCTGGGGGGAAGAAAGCTTAGATCCCACAGACATAGTTGTAATGTAACCTGTCTGTGTATGTCTGAATTAGGTATGACACTGTTCTCCTCCCTACCTGGTGAGCCTATAATATAAATATCTCTTCTTATCTCCCTTTGAGAAGCCAGGCTAAATTCTCCATTCCAACATTAGTTCCTTCATGAAAGAGTAAAGTCCTATGTGATTCAGCTACCAAAAATAAATCTGTTAACACTTGACATTAATAATGAGATTTTAGGGGAAAAGCTAAACTAGATTAGGGTAGTTGAGCATTTTACTATTTCCTAGAACTGTCAACAAGCAATTTGTGTGCCAAATACTGCCAAATTAAGGTCTCCTGGAAATATTAATTCTTTTATTTCCATTATGACTATTGCAGTAGGAAAGTGAGGTATAAAGACAGTTACAGTAAAAATGATGAGTGAATTATAATCAGAGGGGGAAAAGATGGTAAATGAGAGGAGAGCAATTACATTGACAATATTTTCTGTTGTTCATAGTTTACATACCACTTGACTTGTATTAGAGTTAGGATCAAAATAACATTCCCCAAAACAATGTTTTTTAATGTACATTTTGACTGAATAGAACATTTAGAATATGAAATATTATTAAGGGTTGTATATAGCTCATGACAAGAAAAAATCAACAATAACTTAATTTTAAGGTATGGAAAAAAATAAATACAGTGTTACTTATTCAGCAGTGAAGTAAACTACTGCAGATACAATGTGCTATTGTCCTACTAACTTTTTCAAAAGAACCTGTAAAAAATTCGACAAGAATTGACTCCACTACCAAATTCATTGCTGAACATTTTCCCTCAGCAGACAATTTCACACGTTAATCAAATCTGTGCATGAGAAACAAGCAAGGCCTCTAAGGAACAGGGAAATATAAAGTTCATAACACATACCAATTCTATATGAATCATATGAACCAAATCTATATGAATCAGATCTTACAGAGATATTTAATGAACAATGGTGCCAAAAAAGGTGAAAATAAATCATTTCCTTTACACTGCATCAAACTGTTACTTAAGAAAAAAAATGTTACTTAAGAAAAGACCATCAACATTTAAGGCAAGTCCTACTCTCTACCTTCAGATTTGGTGACACTATCATTTCCTGATTTTTTCCCCTCACTTGCTTTTTTCAATGCCCCTATTATGGACTGAATGCCCTCACCCCACCCCCAAGTCATGTTGAAATCCTAATGTCAAAAGTAAAGGTATTAGGAGTAAGCATTTTTAGGAGATAATTAGATCATAAAGATGGAGATGGCATGAATTTATCTGTACCTTTATAAAGAGACCCAGGAGATATCTCCAGCCTTGCTCTCTTTGCATCACACGAAGACACATCAAGAAATTGATAGCCTGCAAGAAGGAAGTGGGCTTTCATTAGACATATAATTTGCTGGCTCCTTGATCTCAGACTTCTAGTCATGAGGACTATAAAAAATACTTGCTTGATTCACCTAGTCTATAATAATTTTCAAAAAGCATCCCAAAATGATAAAGACATTCTTCCAAGGATATTCTTCCTTTGAGTTTTATCAAGAATGAACTCAAAGAAATAACCTTATCCTTCACTTTAAGGAACTAGAATAAGGAAGAGTAAATGAAACCAGAAACCAGTAGAAGGAACAGGGAAAATTAGGGTAGAAATAAGTGAAATAGAAATTAAAAACAGCCCAAAGGATCAATGAAGCCAAACATGATTCTTTGAAAAAAGTAACAAATAGACAATCCTCTGGTAAGATCTACTACAATAAAAAGGGAGAAAACTCTAATAAATAGAATCTGAAATGAAAAAGGAAAAGTTATAACAGATATTTCAGAAATACACATAAGAGATTACTACAAACATCTTCATGTCAGCAAATTGTATAATTTAGATGAAAAAATCTTAGTAATTTACAACCCTCCAAGACTAATCAGGAAGAACTAGAAAACATGAACAGACTAATCACAAGCAAGGGAATTGAAACACCCTTAATAAAAAAGCTTGGTCCAAGATGTTTCACTAGTGAGTTCTACGAAACTTTCAAAGAGGAGCTGGTATATCCTTCTCAAACTCTTCCAAAAAACTGAGGTGGGAGAATGCTTCCAAATACCTTCATTTTGTTGTCACTCTGATACCAAAACCAGACAAAGAAATCACACAAAAAAGAAAATTACAAAATACCTGATGAACAAATATGGAAAAACCATGAACAAAATCATAACAGTGACATAAAAGCTAGAAAGCTAGGATGAATTCTGTCAATTGACTTTTCTGCAGCTATTGAGATGATCATGCTTTTCCCTTAATTTTGTTAATGTGAGGCAGTATTCTTATTGATTTGCACGTGCTGTATTCAAAGGATAAAGCCCATTTGACCATGGTATATGATTCTTTTAATGTGCTGCTGAATTTGGTTTGCTAGCATTTTGTGGAGTATTTTTGCATCTGTGCTCATCAGGGACAACTGCCTACCAGATTTTTTTCTTCTATAGTACTTGCTGGCTTTAATAATAGGATGATACTGGCCTTGAAAAATGAGTTAACGAGTGTTCTCTCCTCTTCAATTTTTTTATAAGTTCAAAAAAGGCATATATGTTTTAATGCACAAAAAAAGGCTACAAAACAAAGAAAAAATGGACAGGAAAATAAATATTAAATAGAAATGCAAATGGTCAATACAAAATGTTTTAAATGTTCACCTCACTATATTTTAAGTTTAAATTAAAACAATGACATAATTTTTAAAATATTTTAGAATTTTTGAAATATTGACAAGGATGGCAGGAAGTAGAAATTCATCCTCGGTTAAACAGTAAATTGGTAAAAAAAAATTAGAGTTGGCACGTTGGTTTTATATGTATATATATATATATATATATATGTGTGTGTAACCTAAATATTCTGTTTTATTACACAGTCCTAAATCAATGATCATATATATCTCAATATTCAAAATGTCTATATAGCCTCCATTTTTAAATATACATATTTCCACAATAGAGATATACATAGTTGTAGTCATATACATATATAACATAGAGAAAGAAGGGAATGCGACAAAATCTCAATAGTTTTACTATATGGGAGGTATGCTGTGGTTAGATAACTTTCTTTTTATTGGCTGATTCTTCCAAACAATGATTGCCTATTACTTTTATCACAAGTAAAACCATTCCTATATTATTTTACTCAAATACCAATTAATCTTTAATGATACTTTTTAATCAAGGAGCAATGTTCAAGGTCCTTTCACACACATGTAATTTTTGCTTCATAGATATTCTATAAGTTGATTTAGGTTAGAATCATCTTAAGTCTCATTTTTCAGAATGAACCATTTCCCAGGAAAATCATTCTAATTGAATATTCATATAAACCACAGATTGAAAAAAGACAGATAAATGCATAGCACTGTGATTCAGTTTTCTTCTTTGATTCTTGAGTTGTTAATGATTTTTTTGTGATCAACAACTCCATGAAATAATCAAAACTTTTAATTCTGGCTAAATTCAACCAACATTGATCAAGCTGCTTTCCCTTTAACATACACTACTACTAAGCTTGTGGTTATTTAGAGAAAAATCTGACAGGTAGGTCTGAGTAAGTTTCCATTAATTCATCCAAATGTTAGTTGGAAGCTATAGCATACTGCAAATATGACTTTTCCCCCAACATCTTGGCATATTGACTTAAGCACTTAATAAATATGTATAATTTATATTTCTAAGGCTTAATAAATTGAGTTAAAACCAAGATGATTTAAGGTAAATGTAATTTCCATCTCTTAATTTTAGTTCCATGTCAGGTTATACATTAATTCAGTAAATGGACAATGAGCAGAAAATTTCTCACTCAGAGTACCTAAAACATACTATTTATATTAGTCACTTAGTAACATTTGAATAAGTTCTAATGCACCAAATGTAAGCCAAGTTCCACTTTAAAAGCTGAGAAAAATTCAAAAACATCAGAGAAAATACACAGAAATTTTGAAACTATGTTAATGTTATACCAATATAAATTTACTTTAATCTGAAATATGAAAGAAAACCACAAGTAAATCATGCAAGAACCCAAATTCTAATGAGTAACCAGAATAAAATCTCACAGAACTCAGTGTATAATTTCTTCTATACTATATATATAAAAAACCTACTTTAGTGGATATTTTACATTTTTAAATTAGGTAAAATATTAAACAATGTTTATTTCACATGAAACATGACCTATTCTCTGTAAAAAAGATTACATCTTATTCAAAACACATGTTCTTTTTTTCAGTATTAAGGAGTACTGATGTTTTCATATTTTCTGATAATATCAGATATTAAAAGACTAAGGTTATGAATACAAATTGACACTGTGGGGAAATAAATATTAACTGCTGTAATAAAAAGATCATAACTCAATACCTTGACTTCCTCACAAGTATGTGCTAACTCACAGAGCTATCTCCCATAGTACTATTGATTATTGATGGGAAAATGCTATAGATATTCTTTCCTGAGAATTAAAATGTTATATCAGAGACTCCCTTATGTTAATTTTTAACAGTATCAGATATACATGTCAAGTCAGTTTAAAGATAAAACTTGCCAATAACACTACATTTGCTACTCTAACTTAATGAAATCAGAAAGCACATTCTAGGGTAAAAGCCATCTATCTTGATGATAGTGAATATAGAAGAGTCAGTGCAATTAATCTAATATACTATTGAATATGGTTTAGAAAATTTAGTACTAAACGAAAATTTAATAAGTTTTAAAACTTTAACTTTAAGAGATTAGTAGAATTTTGAAAAAGAAAAAAACATACTTTCTAAAGCAAACAGCATACTTTAATAAAAATTCATCCACATGCACAAGGCCCTAATTTTCTTTGTAAATAAATATTCAAATTTTCCATTTATATAATAACAATTTATTTCAGTTCAATAACTAATGAACTCCTACTACAATCTAGAAACTACTAGGTATTGGAAGTACATCTGAAAATAAGAAATTCCATTGTCCTTGAGAATTACGTCCAACTGGAAAGACAGACACGTCTTCAAATGACAATACAACAAAATCAGCTCAATGGCAGTTTAATATAAGGTGGCCTGATAGCATTGAAGACAATTTAGATAGCAAAAGAGCAAAAAGACTTCAGAAATGATATGATACATGGTCTATATATTGAAATTTGAAGAATTTACTAGGTATACAATAAGATGGACAGATAATCCAGGCAAAAGGATCTTTTTTTTCAATGATTATTTCAGTAATCCTGACTATTCCAATATGTTTATGAGTTCATTTTATCTACCTGTTTGAAAATTTGATTTCTAGAAATACTTTTCAAGTACTTCCTAGGTGTTTGGAGCTAGAGATAAAGCAGTAAATAAGAAAGAGAAAGGTTTATAGTTATAGTCTAGTTTGAATTCTTAGTTTTTTAATTTATTAGTGAAAAACACTAATAAAGAAAAGCATGCCTTTGTCACATTATGGCAAAATTTCTCCCAGTTTTCTACTGACCTTTCAACTTTTAAAAATTATTGATTTTTTCTTTTTTCTTTATATTATTTTTTGATCTCAAGGTATTCAAAAGTTAAACAATGCCATCCTTACTCTTGACGGTATGCATTAAATGTTTTTCCCTACTGCAAATTTATATAAACTACCACTATAATTTTTCCTTTATAAGAGATGATTTTAAAAAACTTGTAAAGTACAGGATGTAAAAACAAAATATAGAAAGTTAATATCTCACCTATCTGTGTGTCATCCATTCCCTTTACCTAGAAATGAAATTTTATCGGGAGATTCATCTTTTGAGGCACACACATGCAACTACACTTGGGTTTGTTTTTGTTTTCATGCAAGATGGAACCCTTCTCATTAGAGCACGAGAAGTCAGAAACCTATGAGAGTTAATTTTAAAAAATAACATAACTCAAATCAGAGATTAAATGAGTCTGTAGTCTTTGAAATTCTATTTCTCTTAGGACAACAATAGGTCAGCCAGACTAAGTGTATCTTACTAGCCTGTAATGTTCCTATTTTTACATAGCACTAAGTGAGCACCTAGTAAACGGAGCTGAGGATCTTTTCTTGCATTCCTTGTGCATCTGGCCTGTTACCCAGAAGTAGTGACATGATCAAGATCAGCCAGCCATCTCATAAATGTTTCCAAATCCACTAACTCTAAACTAAACTAAAATTCGTCTTCCAACGACTTCCCATGTATAGACATATAGGGGTAAGAAGGGAGTCTTACCCTTTTCATTGAGTGAGTCACTTGGTGGGCTCTTAAAAAATTTCCATTCAAATCACCAAAATAATATATAATGCATAAAGAGTATTCACACTCGATCTGGGGCCAATGATGTTCACATGTCAGAAGCATGTGTGTCAGGCACACACAGGAAAAACTGTTAAGGTACATGGAGGGAAAGTGGTATTCTGAAAGTCAGGAAGAGAGCTTTCATCAGAAACCAAATTTAAAATCACCCTGATCTTGGACTTCTAGATTCTAGAACTGTGAGAAAGTAAATTTCTATTGTTTAAGCCACCCAGTCTGTAGTATTCTATTATAGCATTCTAAACCAACTAATACAGGTATTGACTAGCAACATTCTGGGTATTTTCTATAAACCAAAGATTTTTGTTAAAATGGTTCTTATATAACATTTGGTCTATGCATGTCATTCATTTATCAAACAATAAACTTTATAAGTTACCTTAAAAGAAAATACAGTAGCCCCACCCATGATTTATGCAGATTAATATAAATATTATGTTACCAGCTGAAATGTACAGGATTAAATAATATGATTTATTCAGTTTATGACATAAAATATCCGACTAGGCATTTTATTATAAAATAAACAGTGGGAGATAAAAATTTTAAGCAAAGTTGCAATTTATATGTTTTCCAGTTACTGATTTTATAGATGCTTTAATTTCTGATTGTAGTAGCTCAAACAAGATGTCACATTGAAGTTTATATTCCATTCACATATTATATTATATTTATTATATTATATTATATTATATTATATTATATTATATTATATTATATTATATTATATTATATTATGTTATGGA
This sequence comes from Galemys pyrenaicus, assembly GCA_019455555.1. Lineage (NCBI taxonomy): Eukaryota > Metazoa > Chordata > Mammalia > Eulipotyphla > Talpidae > Galemys > Galemys pyrenaicus. The sequence continues at coordinate 169,941 of JAGFMF010011922.1, read as the reverse complement.
TACCTTGATTGATTTACTCATTCTATTTTCCTCAGTTTTCTCATCTGTAAGCTGTTTAATAAAATTCTTACATTGCAGAACTGTTGTAAGAAATAAATAAGCTAATGCTTACAGAAGTGCCTAATACATCAATAGCACGTTCTTTGTGTTGCAATTATTATTACTGAGATGATAATAGATTAATTAAAATTAGGATTTAAAAAAACTATTTGAAAGGAGAACACGAAAACAACTATAAACAAAGCAAGCAGACAGTGTTTTACAAGCAGCTGTTATTCAATGAAGTCTATGTAACTGTATAACACAAGGAACTGGAATGTGAGGGACACATTTAGAGGACATTTCTAGTCAAATTAAAGGTTATCAAGTATGAAGAAAGTATTCTTCGATGAATATTCACATGTTGTGAAGTCAGATTGGTTCACTCATGTTTTACAGTAGTGGCTCTTGACTCTTGCTACACAATGAGTTAACCTGGATAATTTTTAAGAGTTTTCAGAGATTTATTATATTTATTTATGCATACAAGAGCTGGGGTACAGGTCAAAGATGTGGGGGGAGGGGTGCAAGAGGATACACGTGAGACAGACAGGTAGTAGAACAGATGGACTGACTGAAATACACTGCAAGGGGAGCAGCGGGCAAGAGAGCTCTGCTGTGCCATGAGGGTCAGCTCCCTGGCTGGGAATCAAACTCATGCTACAGTGGCTGTGGATGCTTCATAGTGCTGAGACTTAACCCCTTGTGCCACCAGGAAGGCCTATAATCTGGGTAATTTTGAAACCACTGTAGTCGCGATATTACCCTTCACATCTGGGGCTCAGCACTGCCATTTTATTTTCTAAATCCACATTTAATTGATGTAAGCAGTCGGGATGGAAGTTCACTTTTAGAACAGTAGTCCTCAAATTGTAGTTGTAGACACCAGCATCAACATCAGCTGGGAATTTATAAGAAATGCAAATTATCAAGCTTCATCACAGAACTATTGACTGGGAAAGTGAGAACAGGGCCACTGATCTGTGCTTTACCCAGAGTTCCAGGTGACACTGTTGCACTATTGTTAGAGAACCACTATTTCAGAGTATTCTAAACTAAAATGATTTATCTCTTTAAAAATAAATTGGTCTACACATGAATATAAATGTAACCTTTATAAAAAAAGATAAATCAGTAAAGCATTAAATATACATAAAGATATAAAATTCAAAATATAACAAATAACTAGTCTTCATAATCTAATACACATTTATAAATGCCAGTAGACAAATGCCCATTATTTTCAAGTGCATACAGAACATTTATGAAATAAAATTTTCAGTAAATTTCAAAAATCCGTATCACAAAGATCACATCCTCTGACTGCATCTCAATAAATTAGAAATCAATAACTAGGGGCCTCCCTGGTGGTGCGAGGGGTTAAGTCACAGTACTAGAAAATATCCACAGCCACTGCAGCAAGAGTTTGATCCCCAGCCAGGGAACTAACCCACATGATGCAGCAGACCTCTCCCGCCTCACCGGCTGCTCCCCTCAGCAGTGTATTTCAGTCCATCTGCCTGTTCTGCTCCCCACTCTGTCTCTGGGGTCTCCTCTCACCCCCCACGCCTCTGGCCAGCTCTTGTGTGCATAAATAAATAAAATCCTTAAAAAACAAAAGAAGAAGCTGTGCAAGCCCTGACACGAGGAAGGTAAGAATTTCAACACAGAGAAAAAGAAATAGGAGATTTCAGAGAAGTTCAAGGTTGATGCACTTGCAAATTCAAAAATCAATTTCTCAGTAAATTTCAACAATCCGTATCACAAAGATCACAGTTTCTCAGCTCCAGGGCCACCTCTGTTCTGTGTTTGCTCTCACAAATGGAATTTACCTTCAAAACTTGTTGTTCTACATTTCTTACAAAGAATTAATTTTAAATAATACTCCATGAAAAAACAATAAAAGAAAATGGAGTTGGGGAGCCATTTTTAGAGACATTGCATTTCTTGTCTTATTTAAACCTAGCCAAAGACTTTTGGACTAGGCCAAGAAGCAATTGTCTTAAGAAACCATTATTGCGGTGCAAATGAAATCAACCCATATTTGTCTGGATTCCTCTAGGTTGGCAAAAAATCAAAGAAGCATCAGACAGATTGAGAAGAGTGAATTTCCAGTGGCAATGGGAACAAGGAGAAACACAAGTGTGGTGCCTGTGAAACTCGTTGAGTTCTCCATCTTTCTCACCATTTCTGAGGACTGTGGGTAAGTTCCTCTTAGTTTAGCTCAGCTTTGTGCTCCCAATCAAACTGACTTTTCCATCCAGGGCTTAGTGGATAGGTTAGCACTTGGTTTAGTCCAAAATAGCATGTTGGAATTCCCTTCCTCATTTCCCAGATTCTGTGTGGGCCCTGTGGGGGGCAGCTGCAGCTCTCCATGGTTTGAAATCCTTCATTTTCTTATGTCTACTTTGTAGTCCCTTTTACTGGCGTCTCCTGATTGTTCCCTAGCCCTGTGAGCATCCATTTCTGCCTCTGTTAACAACCCTGAGCCCAGGGTCATTTGCATCCTAATACTATACAAAGAGACACAAAGCAAGGGGAATTAAGACAATCACCTATATAAGTGAAAGATTCTCATCTTTTATAACTATATCTTCCTAACTCTCAAACACGTTGCAGAATCTACTGCTAAAGCTTCCTTCCAAAATCTTGATTCTGTGGCCAATGTTGTTCTGGTCAATGTTGTTCTAGACATTGTCTTTTAGTTAAGCAAGGAAGTGTCTGTGTAATAAACTAGACCACATACTATACATGAATTAATACTTCTGGAAAAGTTGAAATATAATATCACAGAGTAAGCCATTTGACTTAAAAGGGAGACTTCTTAAATAGTGGGGGCTTTCTTTGGGTTGGGTCCTGGGGACTCTGACTCTGAAGCACACTATAACCAAACACTGGAATTTTCCTGTTTAGAGTATTAATAGTCTCCTTGGTGCACTGAGTTCAGTCAAAAGCTGTAAATGTGTGTTTGCATCCGCTGATCACCAAACAAACAATCTCCCTGAGACTGGGATGTCGAAGGCGTAAGGACAGGGATCAAATCAAAGAATGAATCTGAAATCATGAGCTAAATGATCACATTGGAAATCAAGGGGAAAATGGGAGAAGTGATAGCTGGGAAAGGTGCTGAGACCTTCAGTTGTGAACAAAACTTTCAGTAAGACTGATAGCATGAACAAGAGGAGAAAACTGTTAAAAAAAAACACAAAAAAATGGGCCTCTAGTGAGTCATTCATTTGGGCCCTCATACAGACGTAATAATCTCAATGCAGTTTTAATCTCTACCAAAAGTATAATTCTAAACCAATCAATCTGAAGTTCCCTAATTGGCACATGTGTGGTAATCTACACGATATAACCCCGTCCCATGAAAGAAGATGGTTTTATTGAGATATTATCTCCTTTTGCTAAATACCCTCTTTCTGTGAGTCAGTACATTCCCTTTTGCATAATTCCCTGCAATATCTAGATGGGATGCTATGTGATAAATGAATTATTGAATAAATTCAATTACATCTCTAAATTTCGGAATTTTGCTTTTTAGTAAGCTTAAGCACTTGAGAAGCTTTTTTTAAATTCAATAACAACTTACGAATAAACATTCTTTATAACTTACCCAAAGATTATCAGTTCACACCCACTATGAGAAACATGGAAAGGAAAGACTCAATGCATATTATAATGCAACTTTCAGCTGAGTCTTGGTTCTTAACTATAGAACTAGCCATAACCATAGCCTAGGAGATATACACCACAGGGGTTGGACCTTCAAGGGAGACTTCTTTTTGCAGTAGTATAAGCATGTGACCAAGGTGCACCCAAGGACCACAAACAAATGGGGTACATGCTCTAAAATAGGGTCTTGCCATTTACAGCATAAAGACAAAAGAAGCAGGCTCTTAGTATAAAAGATCTTTAATAGTGTGCACATAGAGGAGAGAATATTCATAATAAGAGTTTCCCAATAAAATTACCCATACTCTCAGGGGCAAATGTCTAGCCAAACAGGGTTGCCCTGAAGAGTGGCTGCCAAGACCCGAAAACTTGCCACATCTGTAAGGCACCTTCTGGTGGGGAACAGCAAGGAAAAGGAAAAAAGGGCCATTTAAGTCTGAGACGGAAGTTGCTAAACCATCGGAAATCAAGATATGGCTCCCCACATGTCTCTCATCCATGTCTCTCCGCCAAGCGTCTCTACATGACTCTTCTCCAGATGATTCCTTCAAGTTCCCTTTCCACAGTACCAGGTGCAAGTCAAAGCCAGAGAAGCAGGAAGTCTTTTCTTAGCGCATCTGCCTTCTGTGTTATATAACTTCACCTGGCTGCTTAACTTTGTCCATAATTCGGGGTAGCTAGTCCTAGGTGGCTATAGTATGTGGAGTGAGGAATACGGTACGTCCTCTGACACTAGCAATTACCTAACAATTTTTAAATGCTTGATCCACACCCACCAAAATTTGTGCTTCTTTTGGCTTCTAAGATTTCCTTAGCAATAGCTTTTACCTTAGGGTATATTAAAATTCTCTCTTCTTACATCAATGCAAAAGGCTGAGTCTGGAGAAAGAAATAACTTTACTCAAATCTCAAGACTGGAAGACAGGACAAGAAATGACAAGAATCTGGTACCCCAAATAAAATACCATTAAAAGATCATCAAAGTGCAAATATTTTCAAAACAATGAATCATGGGTACAGTGAGGAAAAAGTACATGGCACATCATCAGTGACTTATTATCAATAAAAGACAGATTTTGCTGTACTAAAATTTATAGAACTTGAGTATATGCATTAAATCTCCACTAGCTTAAAATGCAAAGAGTTCATATTTCCTGAATAATTTGAAATGAGCAGCATACAAGTGACTGGCCTTGCAGCTAAAAACATCAATGGTAAATATTAATTTTGATTTTTTAATGATAAGAAACCTTTTATTTGTGTAGAATAAAACTGATTTACATCCTTTTCTCTGCAAAAGAAGTTCTAAAAAATCAAATTCATAATTCAACAAAAATTTCGACAAAGGAATTTCTTTGTTCCAATCACCTTTCTAAACTATGTTGATACCTTAGGAAACACAACCAGTTGACTTTAGAGAAATTTACATTAACTAAATGAATACCTTGATTATAAATGATGGAAAAGTGTTTAAAAGAAGATGCAATAATAGAGTTTAAGGCCACATGGTGGTATTTTCTAAACAGAATGTGGGTAGTATCTTTGTGTAGATGATATTTGAACTGACGTATGCATGACTAGAAGTCAATCATCTAGGAATCTGTTTCAGGTTGAAGAAAGACATGATGTTTGCAGTTTTAGCAGAGGTTTTAGCAGAGTTATATGTCTGAAACAGGGAGGGGGACACAAGTTGAAGTGTGGAGAACAGTTCCTATAGAATTTTATAGGTTATAATAAAGAATTAGGATTTTGTTCTAAGTGCAAGGAAATCATAGTAGTGACATTATCTGATTTATACTAAAACAGTCCTTTGCAATATGGTAATAAAGGAATGGAAGGTACCAGCCTACCAAGAGACCAATTAAATTACTGTTGCAGTCTAGATAAGGAATGATGGTACCATTGGACTTAGTGATAATTAATAGATCTGGTTAATATAATGTTTAAGGTTAAACAATACTTATAAATCATTGTAATAGTTTTCCCAAAAGAGACAAATGTCCAGATGATAAAGTGACCTTCCCAAAGTCAACAAGAAAGTTAGGCATTGAAGACAAAGGTCCATATCCTTGACTCTTTTTGCAATAATGTTGTCTACCAGTTCTATGTTCACTAAATAAATCACAACTCTTCTTTTGGGAGCGAACATAACATCTGAGTTGAATAGTATTTTGGCATATCATTTTTGAAGAATGTACAGAAACTAAAATGTTCTTTTACTGGAATATTTAATACATTCTAAAGTATAGACTTACAGCAAGAAGGACTATTATGTTTACACATGAAGAAAATCAATATGATTTTGAACTGAAACAGTCTCTGGATATTAATGCAATGTTACCTTACCTGAACTATCAGTACCAATTAGTATGAAATTAGTAAGCTTGATCCTGTTCACACTAAGCGAAGCCAATATACATGGAAATTATACATAAGTTCAATAAAGTACATTGAGTTTTTATTCTTAAATAATTCCTGTCTCTCTTTCCATCCTGGGAAAACAGAACTTAATTTTTTTACTTAAATTTAAAAATAAAGTCATTGAGGGAATAGAATATTTTCATACTATTATGTGATGATCATTAAGCTACCACCTATTTCAAAACTTGCACATAATCTTGACTCTTATCACTAGTACCTATAAAATTTTTCTAAAATGGAATTAGTGCTTTCCAGTGTAAATAGTTGGATGCACCAATCTATATTCCTACTAACAGTGCACAAGAATCCGCTTCGTTCACATTCTTGCTACCATTTGTTGTCTTTTGGATAATAGTCATTCTAAAAAGTATAAGGTGATTAAGGTTTGGATTTCCATTTCCCTGATGGTGAGTAAAGCTGAGCACATTTCCATGTACCTGCTGGCTATCTTTATTTCTTCACTAGAAAAATGTCTATTCAGATCTTCTGCCAAAGTATCTGCTTTTATGCTATTGCATTGTATAAGCAGGATTGTTATTTTTTAAATTTCTGCATAAAACTAGTTTAAAACAAGTGTGATTAACATTGTCAAAGGAGAACCCTATTCCCTCTATAACATTTTGTTAGTAGTTTATTTCTATCATAAGAATGTAATCCATTAAGTCTTAACAAATCTAACACTTTTAGTAGGTTCTTGAGACTTTCACAGCTCATGTTTACCAGGAAAACAAGTGAATTTTTTTTAAAAAAAAGCAGTTTAGAGATGGTATGCAGTTATTCACATTAATCCCTTAGAGTAACATGAACAATTACCAATGCTTTCTAGTTGTGCATAGTCACTTACTAAAATAATTATCCCATGAGATTAAGAGCTGTTAGTAAAGCCAGGAAAGAGCTTTTCAAACACCTAAATTTTTCTAAAATATATATCAATTGAAAACAAATAGATTATAATGTGTGTGCATTATAAATTATGGTTGAATACATATTGTTCTTTGAAAAGAATATGTTTCTGTGTTTTGGATAAATATCCATTGGGCACATAATCATAAGAACTTAAACTCTCCTCCCATAGGACTTTTTGTTTTCTAGTTCCCTCCTGATGAGTATTTGAAACTTAAGGTAGAGGAGGTTAACTAAATCAAAAGTAGCCCTTAATTTTTGTAAGTTGCTCTTCTGAGAAACTCTCTTCAGTTTAAATATGGAGAAAAATTAGATACTTAATGATTTCTTTATTTCTTTTGAAGAAATTAACCTAGCAGTCAATAATCAAAACATTATGGAAAGAATCTTATTCTTAAACATTCTATCCTTCTTAAACAAAAACTTTAAATTATTCTGTATAAATATCAAGATAGAAAAGGTTATTATATACAAATTAAAAGTAAAAAAATATATAGTTTGATATTTAACCCATCTCTGCATTGATAAAGCCTTGCTAGGTGGAAAAGCAAGGCAGGGTGGAGCTAAACAGCATGGGGAAGCTAAAAAGGACTTAGGAGAGAAGGTTAGAGGGAGAAGACTTGGGGGAGGTACATGGAAGAGAGAGACAAGTGAAGAAGCCACACATGCTTCTCGGCCTGGGTCTTGTACCATGGACGTGGGGGACATGGAATGAGACACTTAAAAGAGTCATGGGTGAGAGATCCATGGGGAAGATTGACAGTGGCAGCTTTTATCTTGATTTTGATTTTGCTCCTTTCATCCCAAAATTTCCTGGCCCCTTGTGTCCCTTTCCTATGGTTTCCCACCCAAAAGTGCCTTCAGCATCAAGGTTTGGTGGCCCTGGGATGCTCCTCATTCTACTCACTAACAGAATAAGAAACCAGGTACACATAGCCAAGAATGGTTTCTTTGTTACCAACAATTAACTCTTTAACCATTTCCTTAATCTTCCTCTTTCCACTGTCAGGGTGCAAAATAAAGTATCACAGACTTTGTTCATTTCTTCTCAGGATGAACAAGTAATCACAACAGCATCAGCTAGGCTAGCAAAAGAAAAACTACAAATTTAATAACATAAACATACATATGGGAAATTCAAATGGTAAACATGAGCTGTGAAAGTCTCAAAATATGAAAGACCAGAAATATGTACCCTGATTTTAGGGCCTGGGATATCAAAACAGAGAAGGGGAGACTTCACAAGACAGGCAAGAAGGGGGTGAGCTCATCCTTACTCTGAGAATAAAGATCAGATTTAGAGAGAAATGTTTACTGATAAACCTAGAACTGATACCCTCCCAAATTACATTCTTCCAGGTCATAAAACTGGGACAAATGATTATTTCTCCAATAAGGGATGAAAGCTTAGTATAGGACCATGACAATGTCATCTTTGATTAGGAAAAGGTCAACGATCTTAGGTAAGAACAGAAGTTTCTCCTCAGCTCAAGGGATTTCATTGTTCTTAGCTCAAACTCTCTGCATGCCAGACTTGGGCATCTAAAGGAAATCCATTCTCAGGATCTTGGGGTGGCTTGATTTGTAGAACTTCAGGGTCTTCTTATAACTAACATAAGGCATTCCTATTGAAAGAGACTGAATATGTCATCCCCAAATATGCCATTCTGGCACATTGATTATTTGTTACTGAAGAAATAACCAATACAAGAAGGACATTCAGAACCTCCTTTGTGTACCTGAATGTAGGAAAAAATGTCCCAACTGAAAGGTACTTTTTCTGTAACAGGAGGATAGAAGACATCTTTATTACCAGAGATAGGGAATTTACAGCTGAGAAAGCTATATAAACAATGTGAATTTCTTCACTAATCTACTACTCTAAGTTGAAGTTCCTTTGTCTTATCACTTACTCATAAATTTGTTGTTTTCTTATCAAAAAACATATAAGAACTGCCTACTTTGATGATTTCCTTGAGTTTCGTATCTTTGAATTTTATGTATGTGTGAAATGAAGTTTGTATTTTCTTCAGTCTTACATGACTTTATTAGGACACTCAAAGAACTTAGAAGGGATAAAGGGAAAAGGTTTTCCTTCTGTATACTCACATATAGGAAATTCCAAGGATTTGAAAAGCTCTGTGCAAGGAACTAGGAACAACTGGAAATGAATTATACCATAGTATATATAAGGCATGTTTAATTATGGCACCCCAAATTTGCAGAATATTGTCTCAGAACTGATGTTATACATATATACACCCTAAGCAGACAAGTTCCATGAATCAATTCTATTAAAAAATATCATTGTGGCAACAATTATGAAAATGGTCTAGAGAAAAGAGAATATATTGAATAAATAATCCATAATAATGTGACTCTAATACATAGTTCAAGAGGTAATAGACTGGTGTAGGAGATGATTAACTTCCTTCCATACTCTTTAGGTTCTGTGACTGAGTTCAAGAATTAGACTGATACAGGATAGGCTAACAGGAAAAAAAAATCATACAAATTTTATTTAATCTTTTTATGTTCACAAGGGAATATTTATAGGGAAAATTAAAGCAAAAAAAACAGGATTGAGAGCTTATAAACTTTTTAAATAAAGAAAAAATGATAAATTTGTGGGGAAAAGACAAAACAAAGAGATTTGAGTAACAAACCAGTTAATTTTGGGGCAGTGACCAGGAAATATATGGAAAAAAAAAACTAATAGAAGACAAAGGTTATTTAGTAGGTTTGTTTGTAAATATCCATTATGGCATCAACTGTCATTCCGGGGTAATAAGAATGTTCTTCTCTTCTTGATATGGGAAGGCATTTTTCTTGAGATATTTTATGACTTGCTTTTGGGTAGAAAGACAGAAGTCACATACCTCCCTGCATAGCCTAAATTAATCAGTATGTTATGTCAACATATTTGAGGGCAGCACATTCTGAACCCCTTCAATAGTAATGATAGGAATGGAGAGAATACAAATTATTCAAGAGGTATTTAAGGGGAACAAATGGTAATGGGTTAAGGTTGTAGATGTGGATACTAAAGAGAGTGAAGAGTCAATAACGGCATGATATTGAGAAGGGAAGAAATAGTTGACATAAAATAGGATATGAAATGTAGGTGTAAAATGGATTTTGATTATAGGGTAAATGTGAGTTTGATTTGGGATATGATATATTTGATGAATCTGGTAATTATTTCTAGTAAATACATGTAAGTAGTAAGTTTTAAATACAGACCAAGTTTATAGATACAGATTTTTCTGATGTTACTGGTGCATTAATACAATGCAAATTCATTTGGTTGCATAATTTATTTGGAAATATATACAGAGCAAGAAAAGTTGACCAAAGATAACACCTATAGCAAGCATTAATATTTAAAAGTTGGAGAAAAATAAATCACTAAAGAAGAATGAGAAGATGGCATCGAAGAAACTAAGTTTAAAAGAAGTAATCTGGAAAAATATATGTGAGATAAGGAGTTTTTGAAAGAAAGAGATGTATCATGCTGAAGATTGATCAAGTAGGGGAATTACTGAAGAGGCCACTGGATATTAAGAATCAAGGAGTCACTGGTTTCTAACCAATGATGTCTTTAACTGTTTCAGTAAAGTAATTGGGAGAAAAATAATGTGCTAGACTAGAAAATGAAAGGAAGCAGAGTCATCCAGAACTGAACAGCCATTCAAAATTTTGGTGTTGACAGAAAGAAGAAAATTGGGCAATAACTTAAGAGAATTACTAACGTTGGGAGGGTGTTTTCAAAATGGATAATTTTTTGTATGTCTGTATGCCAAAAGAGGAAATCAGTGGAAAGGAAGAAATTGAAAATAAGGAGGTGTAACAATTCAGTAAAGTTTCTGGAGTAGGCTTGAGGGAATTGGAAAAGAACACATTAGGAACAGTTAACTTTAGAAAAGATAGCACTTCTTTTACCAGTTGACAGTAAGATTATTTAAAAATTTGTTACACATTCCATTCTATCACGTTATTACTGACAATTTTCAATAATCTGTTATTCAGAGGACAGAAATAGGTAGAATGCAAATTTGAATATAAACAAAAGATTTGTGTTTCACATGATAAAAAAGCCAGGTAGCAGAGTGGTGAAAACATTACATAGGGTAGAAAGAAAGTATAGCGTTTATAAAGAAGAGCAGACTTTTAAAAGAAGACAAAGAACTGATTGATTTGAATTAAGAAATTTAGAATGACAATTATATGCAGAAGTCAACCTATGTAAAAAATATTTCTTTAGAAGTATTAAAATTATATAATTATGCCTTAGTACTACAACTCCTAATTGTATGTCCTGGTAAAAATGTCTTCAAAGACTAAGTGAGATTATTTGCATTTTATTATCTGTTTTTTCCATCAAAGTCCTCCAAACAACAAAAAACCCCTAATGTAATTTCTAAAAGTTTTACAGTTTTGCATTAAGATCTTCATATTGAAATGCCAGTGATAGAATTGCACTGAATTAAAGGACTGATAGAATCTGGGAGGACAAATCTATGGTACACTGCTGTGTCAGCGAACTTGCCATTTGCTGAATAAGAGCTGATAAACAGCAAAATGAATTTAAACAATCATAACAGTTAATCCATTCTATCAGGTATTACCAACTACACAGAGTGGGTATGCTAGAAATCAAAATAAGTGCTGTAGGCTAGAAAGAGAATATTTACACACTTCTTCCTTGCTTGTATATTTTTCACATAATTTAATATTTGTTAATGAATTCAGACATTTAAAATAATTTTGGAGGGCCTCCCTGGTGGCGTAGTGGATTAAGCAACACACTATGAAGCAAACCGCAGCCACTACAGCACGAGTTCGATCCCTGCTCCCTGCTGCCGGCCAGGGAGGGGACCCACATGGTGCAGCAGACCTCTCCTGCTGTGCCCGCTGCTCCCCTCAGCAATGTACTTCAGTTGATCTGCCTGTTATGCTCCCTGCTCTCTGTGGTTAATCCTCTCACCACCCCCACACCTCTGGCCTGTACCCCAGTGCTTGTATGCATAAATAAATAAATCTTTAAAAAAATAATTTTGGATTTGGGGAAATCATTGTTAACTTATCTCATACCCATAAGATGTACTGATAAAATCTGCAATAAAAATTTAACAAGTCTGACTAGGAAATTAATTTTAATTCAATGTCCCTTTAATTACAATATCTCCCTGCCCAATCCCAAGACAATTCTTATTAGTTTGAAAAATCCCTTCTACATAGGTCAAATATTTTTAATGTATACAGTTTTTTGAAATTAAAGAAGCTATTACATAATCAGAATTTTTGTGGCATGAAAGACAGTATGCAAATAGTTACATTTTAAAACAAAAGCCTTCTCACAGAAATAGACATATAGACCAATAGAAAAAAATCCCAGAACTAAATCTGGCATATATGGTCAATTAATATTTTAAAACAGAGCTAAGATTGCCCAACGGACAAAGAATAGTCTCGCTAAACAATCATGGTGGGAAAACTGAAGGAACAATGAAACTAGACCCCTATCTCACACCATTTTCAAAAATAAACTCAAAATGAATCAAATTGCACAAGGGACTGAGGTGAAGGTGCATGGGTGAAATGGTGGTGGGAAGTCCATGAGGACCACAATTAATATCAAATATATATAAATAAAATAAAATAAAAAGATTGAAATGTAATACCTGGTACATAAAACTCCTAAAAGAAAACACAAGGAAGAATTTCATTGATAATGGTCTAGGCAGTGATTTTAACATAATATCAAAAACAAGCACTAAAGAAAAAAATCAAACAGGACTATAACAAATGCAAAAATTTCTGTAAAGCAAAAGTAACAAATAACAAAACAAAATGGCAGCCTAAAGAATGGCAGAAAAAAATGTAATATGTATATGGGATAATAGGTTAATATTCATAATATAGGAGGAACTAGTACATCTTAATAAAAATAAATAATTTAATTAAAAATGACAATAGAGCAAAATAGCATTTTTCCAAAGAAGACATCAAAATGGCCAACGGGCACATAAAAAGAGGCCCAAAATCACTAATCATCAAAGAAATGAAAATCAAAACTACAGTGAGATATCTCACACTTGTGAGAATGACTATCATCAATAAGATAAGTAATGACTAGGCCTTTTTGGTGGCGCAGTGAGTTAAGCAACACACTATAAAGCAAACCGCAGCTACTGCAGTACGAGTTCGATCCCTGCCGCAGACCAGAGAGGGGACCCACATGGTGTAGCAGCCCTCTCCTGCCTCACCCGCTGTTCCCCTCAGCAGTGTGTTTCAGTCAGTCTGCCTGTTCTGCTCCCCACTCTGTCTCTGGTGAATCCTCTCACTTCCCGCGACTCTGGCCTGTACCCGAGATCTTGTGTACATAAATAAATAAATCTTAAAAAAAAAGATAAGCAATAACAGGTGCTGACCAGAATGTTGTGAAAAATGAACCTTTATGCACTATTGGTAGGAATGTAAATTGGTTCAGTCACTATGGAAAACTGGATGCTCCTCAAACAAATTAAAAGTGGAAAAGAGCACAATGATTTTGCGGAGGACTATGGGTATTTTGGTGTTGGGAAAACTATTGTTGAACATACCTGAGAGGAGAAATCCTCTATTGTGAAAAAACAAACAAGGACGTAAAATAATGACATGTCATTAATAAAAATAAATAGAATTCACATAGTAAAGAAAAATAAAAAGTAGAACAACCAATGATACAACAATTCCAATTCTAGGTATTTTTCCAAAGGAAATGAAAACAGCATTTTGACAACATATATAAGGATCCATGTTTACAGCAGCATTATGCACAATACCGAAGACATGGAAACAACCCAAGTGCTCATCAACATATATGTGGGGGGGAATACTGTGATATATAAACATAATGGAATATTATTTGGCCATGGGAAAGGAGGAAATTCTGCCATTTACAACAACATGAATGGACCATGAGTACATTATATTAATTAACATAAGTAAGACAGGGAGAAAAAAAGACAGGTGCTATATGATATCAGTTATATGTGGTATCTAAAAAAAGTCAAATCTGTAAAAATGGAGAAAGAAGAGCATAGAGTAAACTGGTAGTTACTAGGGGGTGGAGAGGGGGCATAAGATTGATGGTGTTTTAAGAGTACAAACATTTTTTAAAGATTTATTTTATTTATTTATGCATACAAGAACTAGGGTGTAGGCATGAAGTGTGGGGTGGTGGGGGTCAGGTGAAAGGATTCACCAGAGACAAAGTAGGGAGCAGAACAGGTGCATCTACTGAAATACACTGCTGAGGGGAGCAGTGGGCAGGAAAGGAGAGGTCTGCTGCACCATGTGGGTTAGCTACCTCACCTGGTAGCTTACTCTTACTGCAGTGGCTGATGATAGCTTGATGGCTTAATAGTGCTAACACTTAACCCCTGCACCACCAGGGAGGCCCAAGAGTACAAACTTGTAATGAATAGTAGATAAGACTTTGAGATCTAATGAAGCGTACTGAAAATAGAAAATAATGTTATACTATCATGATGTAATGGTAAATACTGCATTTTGGTAAATATTGTGATCATTATAATATGTAAATGTATCAAAGTAACACACTGTATACCTTAAATTTATAAAATGCAAGTTGTCAAACTTATCAAATACAATAATGTTAAAAATGTTTAAAAACACAACATGCCGGGCCTCCCTGGTGGCGCAGTGGGTTGAGCAACGCACTATGAGGCAAACCGCAGCCACTGCAGCACGAGTTCGATCCCTGCTGCCGGCCAGGGAGGGGA